>JBBPKC010000324.1:0-25978 GCA_038089055.1 Tylopilus aff. balloui
CACATAGAAGAGGGGAAACGACGACAGAGACACCGGACTAGCATACAGACGTCACCCAACGCCTTCAAAACATCATGGAGTCACTCACATCTTCGGCAACAGCTGGGAGTTGAAAGCAGAGACTCTGCTGATCATTAGTTTACGATACAACCATCAACCCCCATCGGAACTGGCCTTTCCCATCCCGGTCGGGGCGAGAACGAAGACGTCTGCACCTAATAGCGCATTCACTCAGGTTTAGTTCCATGGGCATCGAAACGGGCTCACCCGAGATAGCAGCTTCAATGATCTCTTTTTGTTTTCCTCTGTATCTGGAGAATCCAAACAGCCTGATAGATCTAGTAGTGCAAGCATGGGTGAGGCAATGCACCCACCTTCGGTCAACACCCTAGAATACATGATTGAGGTATGAGCAACGAGAGCGAAATACATATCAACGAACCTGTCACACTTTGTCATCGACTTGAGTGCTGTCGTACTCGGTTTGGACTGCTTACTCTCCGCTTCGCGGGTTGCTGGTGACCCCGCGGGGACGAGTACGACCGCAGCATCCGCCTGTACTCGCCCCTCGTCGATGTTATCCGGGACATCGTTGTTACTTTCCCCTTCATCACGGAGTTCTGAGTCGATGGAGTACAAGAACGCGTCGTCGTCGTCCCCATGGTGGCAAGCCAAGCAGAGACGCGCGGGGTCAGTACCTCATCACGTGATCCGTGTTTCCACTCTTTATGACTCTGTCAACGGTCCCCACACATTTGCATTATTGATGTCACCCAATTTTATATTCATCCCGTCCCATTCACTATGGATACTGGTGTTCCTTATGTTTGTCAAGTCTGATTGAAAATAAGTGCACTCTCTCTTCCTGCGAGTCGTGTCCGGTGCTGCTGAATTCTTTGACTGGGTGCTGCAGAGTGTGGGAGAAGCGAGGGCTCTTGCCGTTGATGGATCGTCCGGCCCTCGCTGTGATTCGCAAGGTCGCATGACCGATTGTTATTCGCGTTCCTAATACACTTTAAGTTGTAGCAAGAACCGGAGTGAAGATCGCACTGCTGGTCGATCCTAAATACGTAACCTCCCAGACCCACCCTTTTTGTGATGCCAGCAAAATGCGAGTCACCGCTTGATTTGTCCGGTCAGGTCATTTGAAGCACGTCCATACTTCCCCTCACACTCTCTCAATGACCTCGACAAAGTTCCATCCGCACACCCCCACCCCGGGCTCCACATTTGCGAACCAGGATGCCCTCCCAAAGTTGCCCATTCCGCCTCTCGAGGACACTTGCAGGCGGTATCTAGCCGCCCTCAGAGGCTTGCAGGACGACGAAGAACATGCCACTACTGCTCGTGCTGTTCAGAGCTTCCTCCAGGGTGGCGGTCCTGCTCTTCAGGAACGTCTTAGGCAATGGGCTACTGGACGAGCGAGGTCTGATTCTTCATCATAGTATCTACAAATCGCACCAACGTTCACCTGTCACGCAGCTATATCGAGGACTTTTGGTGGGCAATCTAGACTGTTTCAATCCTGCTGCCTTGCAAACTATCCAACACAGGTACGAGAGTTACTTGTCCCACAGCGACCCAGTAGTGCTTACCCTCAATCCCTTCTTCGTACTCGAGTATTTCCATTTTCCTCTGGAAAAGTCTGTTGACCTGATGTCGTTGCCAAGGAATGATCCCACTCCCGATCGGGGATCTCAGCTGCCTCGTGCTGCCGCCCTAATCATCTCTTCGCTCGGCTTCGTACACGATCTTCGTGCCGGATTGCTCCATACGGATACCGTCCGTGGCCGTCCACTTGACATGGATCAGTACACGAGACTGTTCGGAACGGCTCGCATTCCAACACAAGTACGTATCACCGTTGACAGGGGTTAGGGTGGCATTGATCTTTCCGGATTATAGAGGGGCTGCAAGATGGTCGTGAACGAGGCTGCTCGCCACATCGTCGTCCTGAGACGAGGACAGTTTTGTGCGTTTTCACTCGTTGCAACCCACAGTATCGCTAATTGTGGGAACAATCTGGTCCCTCAGACTGGTTCGACGTGCTTGATGAAGAGAATCGGCCTCTGTTGACCGAGCGCGAGGTACTTCGGAACCTTCAGGCTATCGTGCAGGACGCAGATAAGACCCCCATTACGGAGGTTCGGCAACCATCCCTCATGCTCTACCTTGTCGTTGGTTTTAAACGATGTTCAGGTTGCTCGTTCCTCCATCGGTGTCCTCACCACAGAAAATCGCAAGACTTGGTATCGTTTACGCCAAGAGATTGCAGAGGACCGAACAAACACTGCTTGCTTAAGAGTTATTGACGATGCATTGTTCATCGTCTGTCTTGACGACGCTGCACCTGCTCGCGAAGGGATCGATAATCGGCCCAATGAGTCGAGAAATACGAGCAGGGAAGACCTAGCAGCACTTTGCTCCAGCTTTTTGTGCGGAACGTATGACCTTCAGGAGGGTGTTCAAGTGGGGACATGCACTAACAGGTGGTATGACAAGGTCCGGGCGTCTTTAGTGAGACTGAATCACCGATTCACACCTGACCTGGCCACAGCTTCAGATCATCGTTTGCTCGGATGGCGCGGCTGGAATCAACTTTGAGCATACGGGGGTTGACGGCCACACCGTTCTCAGGTACACGCACAACATGGAACCCCTCTTCCCGTCCTCACGAGGCTATTAGATTTGCGGCTGACGTATACACAGAGGGCCTCATGCTCTTGGCGCGCTCCATCAACCCCTCTGCGCCTACACTCTTTCATGCTCCGCTCTCACCGCACGCAAAGTCGTACAGGCCTCCCAAGGCTAATCCAGGGATCCATGACCGTGGTCCTTCTATTTCCAGCATCCCTTCTGCCTTGGAGCGATATGATACAAGCCCCGCCAAACTCGTGTGGACGCTTACACCTCAGATTCGTGTCGGAATTCGGTTCGCAGAGACGAGGTTAAGCGACCTAATATGTCAGAATGATTGTCAAGCCCTGGAATTCAAGGGGTACGGAAAGAACTTCATCACTAGCCATCGATTCAGCCCGGATGCATTCGTTCAAATGGCATTTCAGGCAGCATACTTTGGTCTTTATGGTAAGTACAGCTTACTCGGAGCGTCAAGTAACGATGCTGACCGCGGAGGTTGTCATCACTAGGAAGAACCGAATGCACATACGAGCCTGCGATGACGAAAGCGTTTTTGCACGGCCGGACTGAAGCGATCCGGACTGTCCAGCCAGAAAGCGTAGAGTTCACAAAGGTCAGTGCTCTTGCTCCACTGTTCCTCCCGAATCTCACTCGCCCAAAACCTCCTTCCTAGACATTTTTCTCGGAGGCTTCCAACGAGCAAAAGATTGCCACACTGCGTAGGGCGTGCGAACGTCATGTGAGTTTGACCAAAGAGTGCAGTCAGGGTCTTGGACAAGACAGGTCCGTCTGGGACAGACGTACGAGGCCAGATCAGCTAAGCTCACAGCCGAAACAGACATCTCTATGCACTGTATTGTCTTTATCAACGCCAGCTGAGCGGGAACTTGGACCCCCTTCCCGACGATCCCGTTGCGAGCACCGAGGCTACTAACGCAGCAGTCTTGCCATCTATCTTTTCAGACCATGGTTGGAACCTGCTAGGAACCTCCATTCTGTCGACGTCAAACTGTGGTAACCCTGCGCTCAGGCTCTTCGGATTTGGTCCTGTCGCTGCGGACGGATACGGTATCGGATACATCATCAAGGAGAATGGGATAAGCATGCGAGTTTCCTCCCCACAGCCTGTATATCGTCTATAACTGACACCGAGATGTGTGTAGTGTGGCGTCGTCGAAGCATCTTCAGACGAGGAGGTACTTGGACACGTTGCAGAGCTACCTGTCGGAGGTCCAGCGTATCCTCGTCCAGCTCTACTTGTCAGCCAACGAGAGACCGGCGCCGTTTGTCGATCACTCTGGCATTCTTCGCGACTCCAAGACGGGACGGGCCATCAACGGTCAGAATGGTTCGGACGACGATGCGAGCGACGGCTATGAAGACACGATGAGTCAGTCGTGATGCCTTTGGTTCTGAGTCTATCGGCTGATCAGTGTGGGGTACAGCCGGATATTCCTTCTTTGACAGTGGCGATATAGAGTTGCTTGGTGGCCGGAAGAAGAGCCCATACGCAAACATTGGTATGTCTTGTTGTGCGGGCTATCATAGAGGCTTGGATTGACCACAGGGCGCAGGCAAGGTGCTTCCGTTGTCCGAGTACTGAATGATGAGTATTACAAGTAGGGTAAATTAGTGTGGGGGTTGCCGATCAGATAATAAACACAGCTACCACTCTGCTGTGTATCTGTCCCTGTCTTTCTCATCACCACCGACACGATGACGACTGGGCCTCACCACCTTCCGCCCCTCCCTTACCCCTACAATGGGCTCGAACCCTACATTTCGGAGCAAATAATGACCCTCCACCACACGAAGCACCACCAGGGATACGTCCTCGCCCTCAATGCCGCCGAGGCCAACTATATCAAAGCTGTCTCGGCCAAAGAACGCATCGCCCTCCAGGCCACAATCAAATTCAACGGTGGTGGTAAGCCCTTCATTTACGCGACATACCCGACCCCCTTTCCTTTCATCGTTGGCACCCGTGATCACTCTCGCGATCTGGATCGTCCGGACCGATCTCATGTCGTCTTCCCCTGTACTGTTTAGGCCACATCAACCACTCCCTCTTCTGGACCAACTTGGTGCCCGCTGCAGCCAAGTTGCACGGCGGAGGTAGCGGTGGCGTGTTGAACGCCGGACCGTTGAGAACGGCCATCGAGGCGAGATGGGGCACGTTCGAAGACTTCAAACGCGAGTTTAACCGGGTCGCGGCGGCCATCGAGGGTGCTGGCTGGGGTTGGCTCGTACGTTCCCCCTACGCCCTCGTGAACGACGTTGGGCGCTCACATTTAATCCTGTGTGTGTGTGTGTGTGGCAGGGTTATAACGCCAGGAACAAGTTGCTCGAGATCGTGACGACGCCTAATCAGGACCCGCTCCTGACGCACGTGCCCATCATCGCCATCGACGTTTGGGAACACGCGTTTTACCTACAGTATCTCCACAAGAAGGACGAGGTGAGAACGGTTTTCTTTTTTTCCCACAGCGACGCACGGACCAACGCCACTCGTGATCGCGTATCCCGTCTAGTATCTCGCCCGCATCTGGAACGTTATCAACTTTCAAGAGGCGGAAAGGAGGTTCAAGGAGGCCGTTGAGGGGCGTAAGTAAATTGTGTGCTTTCGGGTTGAACGGGTGTACGGAAAAACGAGATGCGAACGACGTCGTGTAAATTCAAAGTGTGATACCTCGATCGTATGATGTTCGTTCCGATCCACCCACGGGAGGAGGGGGGGGCCCGGCGGGTCACGGTCGCAAGGTTGTAACGCTCAGTTGGTGACAAGGGGCGCCACCACCGGCTCGGACTGAGGACTTGGTTGACGAAACCTGATCGGGACGACGAACAGTAGACCCGTTCACCACCTTAGTTCTCTTTGAGGAGCCTACTCGTTCGCCAGCTGGGCGCCAAACTCTTCCTGGGTCCGACCTTGTTCGCTACAGCAATGGCCATGAATCCGTCGGGAGGGGCAGGAGAGTCATCGTCAACACTCGCGCCTTCTGGGAAGTAGACGGTGGAGGTAAGGGGTACACGCTTCACGAGCTGCGAGCGTGCCGCATGATCGTCGTTCGCGCAGATGAGTGACAAAAAGCGAGGATGCATGGATTGTGGACGATCCTCCGCGATGGGCAACCTGTCCGTATAGCGTTCGGTCCACGAAAGCCGTTTTCCTCACTGAAACACATCGAGCGGGACTGGGTGGTTGTTCGAACTACTAAAGGCAACGAAGAGGGCGTCGCTGGTGCTCGTTCTGCAGACGACGCAGCAAGCAGCTTCGTCTCGCAGCTTCACGCGTCCTGAAGGCGCGATCGATTAGTGTAGACCTACATCAGGGTAGAGTGCTCTAAACAAACTGATTCACGTCGAGTGGATGGCCATGAATGTACGCGTATGGAGCAGTCCAGGACGAGGTTAGGCGGAGAGGCGATGAGGGCAACGACACGACACAGCTAGCATCCTTTAACTGAGGGTAAAATCACTTGTATCCGGTCAACTCACATCACATAACAGCGGACGGAAGGACGAGGATATCCCTAGGCCATTTATCCGTGTATCGTAGGTCTTATGCTGCAGCAGGAATATGCTTTCACGGTTTTAGCTGCCCACCGATGGTCGCTCCGGGCTCTTTTGATGTTTCAATCTGCTCGGCTGTCTCACTATGTCTGGATGACACGTACAGCAGTCGGGATATTGGTCCCGTAATTGTTTCGCGCTTTCTCGCCAGGTATCCCCAATGTATGCTTTTGGGGCTTCCACTCGCCTGTCGCCCCATTTGCTGTTCTAATTCGTACTGTAGGTAGGCTTAATGCCGAATGGATTTCGACGTGCACAGGGGCTGACACTGTGCAGGCTATGATACGGATTTCGAGCTCCCGTTCCCTGTCGTCGACCAGTCTGGTCTGATACTACAAGAACGATACGACCCCCCACACCGTTACATATCTCTTGGTAGGTGCCGATGGGTTCCCCAATGGCTCGGTCCCAACTCCGCTACTGACACTAGCTCCCTACTGATCATAATAAACGCAGAGGCGGATATGCTTCCGCTGCTCTGTTCAAGGTGCAGCACGAGCGACCGAAGAGCATTAAAGTCAAAGGGGAAGTTGCCGGGGATTTTGATCAGTAGCTCGAGGTGACATGTTCACTTCTCAATAATTCCGCGGAGTTTCACGTTGGTGGTATTTCCTTCAGGTATGTCGCTGCCTCGATATCACGTCAGCTACGTCACTCATTCGATGTCAGAGTGTGTATGGCGCTAAATGCCGATCATGGGGGGGAAGAAGGCCGTATCGTCGTACTGTCGCCTTCTGCATGCAGCACGCGCCTTTGGGCATCTCCGATGCAATTACGATTACCTTGACGGCGTTCGCAATCGGTTTTACTGGCTCGGTTATGGTTTGACGCACAACGAAAAGTACATGACTGGAGACCGCACGTATCCTTGCGTGGAGTCCAGAGTTCTGCGACATCAAGGGCTCATGATGCAATTGCAGACGCATGGTATCCCAGCGACGAAAAGCTGGGTTATCTGCCGGGTATGTGGCTCGTTCTGCGGATGTGTTTGTGATCAACGTGATGATAGTATGTGTCGGTACCAAGTTCGACTACCCGTTAGCTGCAAACAGCGTTCAAGTTCGGGATGTCAGGCTCTACCCCTTCGAACTAAGTGACATTCACGGACGCGGATCTCAAGCCGTATGTAGATCTGCGACCTCGTTTGCGACGTACCAAAGATACTTATCGTAAGGGGCGCATTCAGAGCACCAATGGTCGTTATAAGCCGTCCTGTATATAACATCCCTCTCGAACAGGAAGCACCAGGCAGAGTACCGCTAGCACTGCGTATGCGTGAACACGTCCTGAACCCGGAAGGACACCCGCGCTTCGAAAAGTGGTAAAAATCACGAGACCAGCCATGCTTATGAATTCGACTCTGTCATCACGATCTGCCGGCCTCTGTCCCGAGCGCCATCCCACGGATGAGTCAGTTCACAGGCGATTCCTGCGTTGATACTACACCGCGATGGGGCCCATTAACGGATGGCACAGAGGCGAACGCGCCATTCAAGACAAGATGGGCGTCGCCGGGGTCATGTCCGATGCTTGGGCATGGATCGAACCTGAAATGTCCGAAGAGCAGCAAGCATTCTACCCTCGCCTACCATTCATTCCCGTCACTACGATCGACGACAAACAGCGCCCTTGGTCGTCCATCCTCGCCGGCCCAGATGGTCGGCCTGGATTTGCGACTAGTCAACATCTGGGCGAATTCGTCATGAGCGCAAGTGTGTGGGAAGGGGATCCGTTCCTTCAGAACACCGCAGCGGTGCCGAGAGACGGACCCATGCTGATCGCAGGAATCGGCATCGAATTTTCGACGCGAAGACGCAACAAATTTGCGGGGTACATCGAGACTCTCGAAAAAGAAGGACCAATATTCCGCATACGGTCTGTCGTCAACGAAGCTATTGGGTACGTGCCGTGGCCACCGTCAACGCGCTCGTTCATCCTAACAGTGCGGGCACGACAGAAATTGTCCAAAGTATATCAGCATTCGAGACCTCGTGCCGATTTCAGACACCCACCCGCGTATCATATATCGACGTCACAATTTGGCCGCCGACGAGCGATTGTCAGACGACCTCATATCGTTCATTCACGGCTCGGATACGCTTTTCCTGGGGACTTACTATGATGCTGGAAAAGATGCTGGACGCTTGTCGTCACACGTAGGCATGAACCAACGTGGTGGCAGACCTGGCTTTGCGCGTGTTCGACCCATCGATGGCCGGACGCTCGTGATTCCAGACTACTCCGGTACGTCGATCGTGACAGCTGCCTTGCGCCAAACTTACATTTCGTCCAAGGCAATCGGTTTCTGACATCCCTCGGAAACATCGAGGCAACTCCATTAGCCGGGGTTACCTTCGTTTCGTTCGTGACTGGCGCCGTACTCTATCTCACAGGCGACGCGCGTAACCTTGTCGGTCATGCCGCGCAACAACTCATGCCTCGCACCAATGTACTGACGACCATCTACGTGACGGGCTACGTCTTGGTGGAAGACGCCCTACCCGTCCGTCAGAGACAGGGAACACAAGTAAAGCGCAGTCCCTATTCCCCACCGATCAAACTTCTTACGGAAGAAACCACATCTACGTACTTTCATGACGACCTCGAAGCGACGCCAACTGTCACCCTCGCACGCGTCGAAGTGCATTCACATGATATCGTGGCGTTCACGTTCGAGTCGTCGACACCCGTCGACGTCGTCCCCGGGCAAGCGGCCGTACTCGACTTCAAATCGTTCGTCGGTGCACTACCCTATCGACACATGGCCCCCGAGAATCCGACGAGCGTCAACGACGACCGGATACGCACTTGGACAGTATCCGGATCAAGTCAGTGGGCTGCCAGTGGGTCACCGCTCTCCGAAAGAACGGGCGCAGATAAGAGGGCGGGCCCCGTGTCGTTGACCCTCACAATGCGACACAAGCCCGGAGGGGTAGTAACCAGCGCGCTCTTTGCAGTCGCACATCAGATGGGCAAGTTTCGCCCAGAGCTCCTCGAGAACGCCCGGCCGTTGCAGCTCACCGTGCCTCTCGTCGGTATTGCTGGCGAGTTCACGTTGCCTATGGAAACGGACGTTTCCGAGAACGGGGGAACTCGAAAGTGGCTGTGGATCGCTGGTGGGATTGGAGTGACGCCGTTCCTCGCCATGTTGGCTGGCTTGCGGGAGAAGAAGCGCAGAAGCGGAAGTGTGGACGTGGATGATATCGTCCTCGTACTGTCTGCGCGCGAGCCTGATGCCCTGTTCGCGCTCGTCATGCGCGCCTTGGAGCGAACAGACGATCACCTTCAAGAACCTGAAGGAGGTCAAGGAAAACTGTCGATCCATATCTTTTCTCGATCCCCTACCTCTTCGTCTTCGTCATTGATGGCAGTCGGCGGGACAACGCTCACCGTCGAGGTAACTCACCATAGGGGTCGACTGAACGAGGACACGTTACGCGCGTTGAACATCGAGGATGTACAAGCCAGGCACGCATACGTATGTGGACCAGAGGGCTTTGAACACGTCGCCCTGGGTGCGTTGAACGAGGTGGGGGTGGATTCTTCCAGAGTCAGGAGAGAAGGGTTTGGGTACTAGTATCGTCCCGTGCTGGTGTCCATCCAACTGTCGAAGGAATCTAAACTGGTCGTTACAACTGCTATACAAAGCATGGACAAACGAAGGAAGAACGCTGACACGGACGTAGAAATAATAGCATACAAAAGGCAACTCGAAAGCATACAATGCGGCCCAATAATAACATGAATACAAAGTGTACTTGTTGGTCGGGGCTTCGGAATAGGACACATTCAGCATTTGTTGTCATCCATTTCCCATTGACCGTAAACGCCAAAAATCTACGAGGAACAAATCAGTTGCACTCACACCCAACTGAAACTGACGTACTGTTGTGAAACATGATTGAGCACCTGGGAATTGCAAATGGTTGAGCTGAGTTGGTGTTGTGGCACAGAACTCTTTCCAGTCGCCGTTCTCAGGAAGATTCATCAGCTTCTGTGTGATGTGCTAATTAAAGTGGTCAGTCTAGAAAAATGACACATCTAAGGAATCGAGTCTTGCCTTCTTTCCAGATCCGGGCGACGTGCAACCCTGGAAAGGTATGAGCACTCCACAGCACATTTTATGGAAAGTGCTTGCCGTGTCATGATACGAATCCCAAAACGTTGTGCAGTCCGGTTCCTGCTGATTGATTTCCCATCGACCGACTACAACGCCGGGGCCCTGACAAGGTATCAGTATCCTGAACGTCTTCAGGCCTGGGGAGATCACCCACCCTGTCTTCGCAGGTAGTGGGCGAATAGGAAATGCCATGGATTTCAAGCGGTGTGGCCTTGCACGCATCTAAACGATGCTTCCAATCTGTAGGCAAGTTCATGAGATACGCCGTGTACTGTCTTGTCGCATATGTAGTGCATGGATGTCTCTCGACATGGCCCCAATACATGTGGAGCCTCTGGCGTTCTTCTTCTTCCCGCCGGTCGCGTTCCTCGACCTCCCGCTTCCACCTCTCTCGCTCCAACTCCCGTTCCTTCCTCTCAAAAGACCATTCGCGGCGTTCGGTGTTGTGCAGGGCCTTTTCGCCTTCCCATGCTAGACGGATGGCATCCCTCGTGGCTGGGTCGGGTGGACAATACACGAAATGCATGCATGTCTGGTGAATCAAGAGTAAGAAAATGAGCGCTAGGAACCAGCCTCCCACTCGGGATAGACCAGACATGCATGTCCTGTTGTCTTGTCTCTCTCCAGAGAACAATGGGACCGTCTCGGGTGGCCTAAACGATGGGGAAAAAAAAAGGTGCAACGATGAACCGGCGGAGAGTGCTAGTGGAAAAATGACGGACGACGTACCGGTACAGAGTCAGGGCACCGTAGTCCCCTGTGGATGCATTTGGACGATAAGAACTGTGCTTTTTGCTAGGAGGTTCAAAGTTTGCGTCAGGAGTGCTGGGTGAATCTGAGGCGACTAGACGACTTGCCCTTTATCCTTCGTCATCTGGGGAACCAAAGGGATAACGCTCGCTAGGCTATGGGTACAGGGCGGATCGCTTGTACTAGCCAGAAAACAACGGGGGTTGTACAACTGCTACGATGCTGAGGACGCAGTAAGGGTTGTCGGAATCCGAGTTGCACTGTAAGTTGCTGTACGAGTCACACTTGTGTTATCCGATAAGCCACGTTCCCAAGTAGTAGCCCCTCAGAGACCCCAGGAATTGAAACAGGAAAACCAGCAAGCACACGCAGCGTTAGATCGATTATATGACCAGTGGTTGATGTGAGTTGTCTAGCGGCGACTATGATTCCGTCGCGACTTCAGAAAACCCGGCAGTATCCGAAAGATGAGCCAATACATTTGCCAAAAACTGAGTCGAAGCGTCTCTCTGGCAAAGCGACTACTGAAGTATATGATTTGAGAAAGGTAGGCGGTGCTCCGGTCGTCCGCTGGCGCTACACTTCACTTGGCGCGGAATTAGTGGCAGGCGGACAGTCCAAGTCGTAAGGGACTGAGACAAATACTCAAACAGTGAATACAGAGTTATTGTTGTACACAGGCAAACCATGGTCCACGCGCGAAAGGGAAACAGGCATTGGTGTGGATGGGTCCCTTCAGCAATTAATATCGTCGATCTCCCAGTGGCCGTACGTCCCCAAGTTCTATGAGTGAACATGAACCGTTTGTGATGTCCCTGGATACGCCGGAGTCCACGCACGTATTGGAAGCATTCTTGAGCGCCTGCAAACTCCATCCCATGGAAACGAGCTGGTGTCGTTGCACAAAATTCTCGCCAGTCGCCTCCCTTTGGAAGGTTCTCCATATAATGTTCGATGCGCTAAAATGGTTCTAATAAAAGGAGCAGGATTATTGCACACGGAGCTTACTCTCTTTCCCGACCCATTTGATGTGCATCCCTGTTGTAGTTGTCAGTGTGGTGGCGTGATGCGCGGGAGAAGAGTGCTTTCCTTGTCTTTGTACCAGTTCCAGTATGTATTACAGTCCGGTTCGTTCTGGTCGATCTCCCATCGACCCATGACAACACCATAACCCTATTGGAGTCAGTCCGAATCCCCGCCCTTTTCAATGGATACCACTAACCTTATCTTCACAATTCTTCGGCATGTGTGCGATCCCGTGAACCTCCAGCGGCGTGGCTCTGCATGCTTCCAGGCGATGTTC
This sequence comes from Tylopilus aff. balloui, assembly GCA_038089055.1. Lineage (NCBI taxonomy): Eukaryota > Fungi > Basidiomycota > Agaricomycetes > Boletales > Boletaceae > Tylopilus > Tylopilus aff. balloui. Next base: position 12,387 of record JBBPKC010000324.1, read on the forward strand.
CCATAACGCCGGTAGATTCATAAGGATGGCAGTGTATTCCCGAGTCCCATAAGTCTTGCATTGATGTACTTCCACGTGACCCCAAAACAGATTCAGACGCTTGCGTTCCTCTTCCTCGCGTCGCGCACGTCCTTTCAGCTCCAGTTCGTGCTGAATACGTTCTCCCTCCCACTCGCGAAGTCGTGCTTCATGCCGTTCATCTTCCCATGCCCACCGTGCCTTCACGATCTCCCGTTCAACTACCTGCTTCTCATGCTCGAGGAGCTCCTTGTCCCATTCTTCGCGGATCCGTTCCCGTGTATGCGGGTCGACTGGATCATTACAAAACGGGGCTGGCATGGCGAACATGTAGAGGCACACGGTGATGACAAACATCACGAGCGCGATGAAACATCGGCTCTCTATCCGCGCAGTTGTTTCAGTGAAAATCCTAGACGTTCGCGTTTTGGGAAAACAGCTCAACACAGATGCACTATCGATAAGTATACAGGACGCATGCTCACGACGGAGACGTTGGCGGATCCGCTGGTGAACTGTCACGGGGCTGAGGCAGTTCACTCGGGGGAACAATCCCTGGATATGCCGGTGGCGACGACACGAAACTGTCGTGTTGTGTAAGTGCGGGCCGATTACAGATGATCTAGATCTGAGAGTCTACATAGCACATACCCGGTCGCACCATAGTTTGCGCTGCGGCTGTCGAGTACCATGAGTTATCCCAATTTCGATGACTTGGCTGTTTCCGTTGATTAGAACTGCGCTGAAAGATCTGCCTACCTGAGCCTCGAAGGAACGCGTTGAAACAAGCGGAATGCCTAGTCTGCCGCGTCTAAGGCGGGACCCGAGGAGTGTCAGTGCTACTTGCTGTGCAGTTTCAGCGGTTATTGCCGAACGCTCGGGGGTGGGAACCTCACAAAGGTCAAAATACAGTGGCCTGTCTCGGAAACGTTGCCAGTGTGACACCACATATGAAGATCGTTGACGTGCGCTATCATGACCGCTCATTTTTATTATCGAAAATTGCTGACGTTCATTGCCACTATGTAGTTGAGAAGCGCTGACTAGTAGAGGAAGTTTATGTAACAACGCTCATTGTACAGTGGTTCTCACAGCTCACATGTTGGGTTGTCGACAGAGTACGATAATGATGAGCTACCCAAGCACGTTCCCAAGTACTTGAGGTAGACAGAGCAATGCAAGACACGAAGATAGCATGTTGTCTAATGATCCCGTTGCTCTAGAGTCTAATCAACTAGTGGTTGGATCTCTAAGCAGGAGGGCACAGGCAGATGCGAGTAAAATCTAGCTGTTTACACTGTAATACTTGGTCGAGAACTGGTCAACTTGTGGGGTACTTTTTTCTAAGTTACGTCGGTCGGATCCATGGCCTTGGCAGTTTTGATTGTTGAGCGTATCACTCCAACGTCAACAACGAATACCCACTCAATCTACGCCCGGGGCTGCCGTCAGCGTCTGAATGTGTGAAGCAGGACTTGCGCCGAAAACTCACCTCGCCGGAAGTTGGGCGGATCAACACAATCCAGGAACGAACCAGAACTTGGTGGCCACTGCATAAGCATCCCATTCCGCGCCAAATAGTTTCTGAAGTTCCTTATCCTCAGCAAGAGCACGACTGACGCCCACCGAAAGCGTCCACGACCACCATGCAGTGCATAGCAATAGTGATCCGATGGGCCCGAGGGTGCTACACTCCACCGCCAAGCTCCCAGCAGTCAAGTGCGAGAACGCGAGGCCGGCGACGATAAGCATAGAACCGGTGTAAGAGGGGTGACGAACGTATCGGTAGCACCCGGACGTCACCAATTTATGATCTGGGAGAATGCTGAGGTCAAACGTGAAGAGCTGACCAAGCTCTTGGAAACATCGGAGACGGATGAGCATCCCGACGACGGTCATAAGCACCCCTGTTACAAACAGGGGTGTGATAACGTGAGGTCGAGGGGTTGGACATATGGCCATGTCCAGGTGGGTGGATAACGAAGGAGAAAACTCCCGTCCAAAGTGGTAGTTGAGCGCATAAACAACTTCAAATGCAACGATGCACCACAAAAGCACATTGTGAAGCTGTGATGATCTTCAGCGTTGCTCCAATACGCAAATTAGGGCGGAATTACTACCTTGAAAATCGAGGGGGCTATTTGCAGTACATAGGGCTCTTCGGTGTGATAGCGCCCTTTCTCAGGTGTCTTGTTGGGAGGCAAAAATGCCCGATGGTTGCTCAACGCCTGGACGAGGACGAGGGAAGCACGAATCAAGAGAAGCATTACAAAGGTTTACAGAAGCGGTAGAGGATGTCAGGCGAGTTGTACCGCGTGAATGGTGAGATCCGCCCTTTTATATGACCCCGGACAGACCAGTGCGGCGCCGCTCTTTTGGCGACGGAAGACAGAAGCGGGATATGATCGACGCCCGTACCCACCCGTATCCCTAACTCCGGCTGCCCATGCCCGTCATGATCCGATTTGGAGTCCTTACATGTAAGTTGACAGGTTTGGGTTACCCGGCTACCTCCAAGTCCAGCGCAGGCCCCAGGAGAAAGAAGTTTAATGCGAGGCAAGAGCTCAGAAAATGTCCAAGGCTTCTCTGAAAAAAAATCTGGATGTCATGGGACCTTGATTAGGTCTGCCTCCGCGGCAATCCCAGAGGCAGGATATCCGCGATGGACTACTCGTGACTTGAACAGGGACACCTCAGGGCTAGAAAGTCACATTGTGTCTCGTCCGCGGAGTGGATGACCAAATAAGAATTAAAGTTGGCAGTCGTGTGAGTTTAGTGAATGTAGAGCGCACAAGGACCATGTAGACAGTTTGGGATGCGAAACGCCGCTCAACACAGATTCACTAGAAAATGGGGTGAGTCTGTTTCGAATTGCAGCCGCTCCATATACGCCATTCACCCCACCCTACCCGGGTATCATCTCCCGTCGCTGTGAGATAACCCGAGGACTTGAGATGAGCTAATCGATCCAGAGTAGATGAAAGCAGACTTCCAGCTAGGGTTCCCTCTTCGGGGTAGACTCGGTTGGAGAGATTTTAGACTAGGCGAATTACCAGCTGGGAATAGTCAGACTAAATGGCGACGAACCGCAACACGAAGTTGATGGTGTGATCGATATCAATCAGTGCGAGTGATATCGGATGATGCAGCATAACTTGAATGCCAGTGTGACTCACCAGCAATCCATATAAACCCTCAACTTTCTTCAGGACCTGTCTCCGTTTCCAGCGTTCACGATGTCCAAAGCCGTGGAGGCGAAATGGTCACCATCGTCCTGGAAGTCGAAACACGCCGCCCAGGTGGGAAATCCCCGGCCAAATTTCGTCATTCCTGACATTGCCCCCTTCTATGCGTTTCAACAACCCCACAGGCAGTAAACTACACAGACCCGGAAGGCCTCGCAAGGTCCGCTTCACTTCTTGTGGCCTACGTGTTTCATCACAAATTTTCGACGCGACAGCGTGCTAACAAAAATTAATGCCCTGCCTCCTCTCGTGACGCCATCCGAGGTCATTTCTTTCTTCGTTATTCTGTGTGTTATCCAGGGATCTTAATAGTGTTCAAAACATCAGATCGAACGGTTGCGATTTCAACTAGCGGCCGTTCAGCGAAACGAAGCATTCCTTCTTCATGCAGGAGACTGTGCAGAGAGCTTCGATGCGTGTACGCAAGTGCGTGTCGCCGTGTTCGTTCGTGGACGCACAACGTTCCTGACCCCGTGTGATAGCAAAACATATCTGCGAAAATTGGGTTGATCCTCTCCTTCTCTCTCATACTGATTTGGGGTGCCCGTCTGCCCGTGGTATTGCATAAACTCTCATCATGATACCCCCGTGGTTGTTCTCACGAGACGCACACAGGTACGCGTCGGCCGTATTGCCGGTCAATACGCTAAGCCGAGGAGTAGCGGCACAGAACGAATCGGAGACGAAGAGGTTCTTAGTTTCCGGTACGCCCGGCCTTCATGAGCAGGCAGACCATTCATCCTAAACACTTATTTAGGGGTGATAACGTCAATGGGTAACTCTGGTTTATTCCCGAATGCCACCTACTGCTGATGAAACTGGCCGTTGTTTAGGTTGGCCGCGAATGATAGGACACCAGATCCGCAACGACTACTCAGGTCAGACTCCTCGCGAGAAAGACTGTACTGGCTGTCTTACACAGAAGCAGTGCTTATTTCCATTCGACGACTACGATAAATTATGTTCGCGGGTTGCTTTCTTCGGGATTTGCCTCCCTGCATCATCCGCGGGATTGGTCGCTTTCTCATGTCCGCTCGCCCACCCTTCGGTTTGTGCCGTGGACTGTCATCATGTCGCATCGCTGATCGATGTTAATAAAAAATACAGAGCCGAATTCGAGAAAATTACAGAAGGTCTTTCAGATGCGTTAGATTTTAGCCGCACGATCGGCGTCGATTCGGGCAAAGACAATGTACCGTTTGAACGCGGTGGAGGTCGGGGTGTGCTTGGAGAAGTAGATTTTTATACCAGGTTAGTCGGATGATATGACGTCGACGTCTTCATAAACACTGACACTTTTCGGGGGCGTAGTCACGAGGGCCTTATGCTTGATTATGAACAAGCGCTCACCCGCGAGTTCCCGCTCCTAGGACCATCTGGGTCCCCGCAAGACAAAAGAGGCTATTACAACACATCTGCACACTTTCTGTGGATAGGTGATCGTACTCGACAACTCGATGGTGCACACGTCGAGTACTTCCGTGGTATTCGCAACCCGATTGGGATAAAGGTTGGCCCAACGTTGGGTAGCGAAGAACTGATCCACTTGCTCGAAAGCGAGTGATTCCATCCGTTTACGCTGCCTGTTTAACTCACGTTTTCCCCAAAGTTGTCAACCCCAACAAGGAAACCGGTCGCGTGACGCTGATCACACGCTACGGAGCTGGAAAAGCGAGCTATTCTTGCTAGACTCCGCGTGTCGTGCTTTGACGTTTTCGGTTTCCCCCACTTTAGGTAGAGAATCATCTTCCTGGTCACATTCGGGCCGTACAGGCATCTGGACACCCAGTCGCCTGGGTATGCGACCCCATGCATGGCAAGTACGTCTGTTGTTTATGGTTTCTCATCCGCTTCTTCAGTTCCACGGGGTTGACAGGCCTGGGGCCGAACTTTACAGCACGCTCACATCTGGATCTGGTCTGAAAACCCGGAACTTCGGGACGATCATTAGCGAGCTGACTTCCTGCATCAATATCCACACCAATTGTGGTTCCCGCCTGGGCGGTGTTAGTCTCGAATTCACGGGCGAACTCAACGACGAAGGGTTCAGCGTTACCGAGTGCCTCGGTGGGAGTATGGAACTCAGCGAGGAGGAACTCGGGTTGAGATACCAGGTAACGCCGCTTGTGGTGCTCTGTCACTGGAGCGCTTGTCCTAATCCCCGAGCGTCTCCGATCAGTCTTTCTGCGATCCCAGACTTAATTTCGAGCAGTCGTTGGGTGAGTCAGAAAATGAGTGATCGGGGGGCGTCCTTTCGCTTACGCGCGCCTGCATTTCTAGATGTTGCTTTCTTAGTGTCCAATTACTTCAAGGAAGCTCGCCGTGGAACAAGTGGAGAAAGCCATATCTATACCGCGCTTGGAGGGAGGAAATAACACTGCTCTGATTTTGAAACAATGGCTGATCTATCGGATTACACGGAATAAGGAACGTCATTTGGAATTGCTACACGCGTTGTTTGATATGTGCATATCTTGAATGTGACGGAGCAGCTCTAAGGAGAGAAAGCCGGTGCCCAGTGCCCAGAAGACCGCAACCCTTATCACGAGAGATCAAAGCCTGCACCCGATGAGATGGCCTGGAGCAACTTTTCTCGCAGTACTTTCTCACTCTTGTACCTTGGGAGCTGGACAAAGGCGGGGATGGTCAGCGCGAGGCAGCCAGGGGAAGGGGAGAACTGAGGTTAATTTTACCTTCAATAGATTGACGCATGTGCTCGAGGTAGGCAAGCGATGTTCGTCGCTCCCGGCGTCCCTAATCGCAAAGTACGGGCTCAACTGCTTGAATCCCCTATATGGGTCCTCACGTAAACGACCTGTCAACCGCGAGCACCCAGCCGATGATACTCACAGCAACGGTGGCCGACTGCAGCTCGTGACAAAACGCAAGAATGCCCGCCTCTCCTCTTGGTCGAAGCTCTCCAGGACCTACGGAGAGAAAAATGTGTTAATTTTGTCCATGTTCTAGGAAAGTTCCTAGGCGAACCTTCCAAAATGTTTGGATGGTTGGTTCCTCGTTGTCATAGAGCCCACCATAGTTAGTATGTTGTCTCAAGTCATCCAAGTCTACTGGTGCGTTCACACCACCCAAAAGAATTTGCAACTCTTGTTGGTTGAACATGCTAAACGGAGCGGACGGTCGGCCCTCTCTTTCTCCCGTCTAATAGTAACGACTATGATTTCGGAGACGTACCGAAGCCATTTCGGGTCTATTATTTCCGAGAGACCTTCAAAAAATGCTTCGTTCTGTAGCTTTATCTGCTTGCTCAGTTTGTAGTGTGAAATGAGGTATACGTATTGAAGCCTGTTTTCTCGCGTCACAGGCACGTTGCTTCCGTTGGGAATGAGGTCGACAGCTTGTGTGACCCCGAATTCTACATTTTAAATCGCTGAGGCAAACGGTTGCAAAACAAAAATGATATTTGCAAAACCCACCTTGAGTGGCAACAGTGAAATTCAGCGACAAATCTTCCATATTGCCTGTATAATTCTTGAGGAAGACAAGCCCCTGGTAGAGATCGGGATCCAGAGATGCAAGGTCATCAAGGAAGCTCTGCTTTCCAAGCCACTGCAATGATCTTTAGTCCATTATGTTCGAGAAGAGTTGACCCGACGTCTTACCTTTGCAAGGAAAAACCCGGCAAATGCCACTTCGACTAGAATGCCTTCGTAAAGCGCTTTCCCTAGAATGCGACCAATGAATCGATACCAGCTGAGACTGTGTGCTGAACATCGGGGGTAAGGGAACGGAACATAAGCACTCCGGGAGTGAATTAATAACACTGGTGGACTCACATTCCGTAGCGTATGAATGAGGGTTGGGGTAAATTTCGTTTTTCTTGTTCGCAAGCCACAGACCACGGTCCGAATCGAAAACTTCCTTGCATAAGGAGGTGAAGAACTCTTTGAATACCCCTCCACCGTCAATGCCAGCCCTTGAAATTACCGCGGGTCATGATGCGCGAGTACAATACTCTTAAAGGGAGTATAACTCACTCTGGTTCTCCAAATTGATCGATAAAGGTGATGCTGATCGGAGCTCGAAGGTCAACGTCCGAGAGTCGATCGTATCCATCCTGAGCTATGCTGGTCCGCCTGATAGATGCCTCCGTCCTGTCTCTCGGCCCATGGTGATTGAAACCTCTATTCATGATGTCGCTCTGCACAAATCGACGGAAAATGAGCACCCGAGTCTCAAACGGTATTGCAAAAGGGATGTTATTGAGCACCCCTAATCGTGGAGACAACCGAGGGAAACGGATCAATTGGCGACGTGAGCTGGGGGGAGGGAGTGCCGATTCGTCGGCTTGTTGTTCCTCATATCTAATAGGATGCGATTGGTCAGATGCAAATACGTCAGGAGTCGACACGTACACGGCGGCCTCCACGAACGTGTTCATGTCAATCTGAGAGTCTACGTGCCAATGATCTTCAGGCATGAACGGTCTTCGAGAGCTATGGATGCAGAGTCAGCTAGTCTTGACATAAAACCAACACATCGGCCGTACTCTCGTGCATGAATTGCTTGCAAACACTTGGTTATCCTGTCACGTACGCCCTCCCAGGAAATGCTGAGTCCAGGGACCGTCCCCTCTTGAATTTTTGCTTGGTCTTCTCTCCAGTACAATGTGAAGGCGATGTTAAAGAGAGTGCGGGAGAATGGAATGAGCTCATTCAGGGTCAGCGTAGTTCGAGAACCAGAGAAGAACTCGTCATCGCCCATCGTAAGAAGCGATTGAGTATACAAGTCGGTAAGGAGAAGTAGAGGAGGCCAATATGAACCGAGAGAAGGATCTAAAGTCAATCAGCGGTATGCGATTAGACGACATCTTGGGCACATACCCGAAAGTGACGAAAGATTATCGTCACGTCCAAGTGGTGTTGTTCGAACATACTCGCGATATATTTCGCGTACGAGACCTCCGCCACCGTACAAGAGTAGGGCAGCGAGCACTTTGTCTTTTCGGGAGGGCCAAACGAAATTAAGACTGAGGAGCATTGAAACCAAGTCTGAGAGTAATTCCGGGTGCTGCTGGGCGGGCTTCAAAAGAGAATTTATGTGGGTCGGAGTAGGTAGAATTTGCAGACGCTTTCTGGTCCGCGAGTCGAGAGGGGGAAGTGTAGACCGAGAAACGATAATCGTAGTGGGGTGTTCAGAATCCGAGTCGCTAACGTCTCCCCATGGTGTTGGGGGAGTTTGGGAGTCCCGAGGGAGTGGTGGTTCTAAAGCATGTGGTGGCAAGACGTTCAATAAGGCGAAAAGGAGCTGTAGGTAGGTCTTCAACGATGATACAGGAAGAGTGGCATATCGCGGGGGGGTAAATGCCAAGAGATTCGCAACAATATTGATCTGTGATGACGTGGAAGTTATGGAAATGATGTCGGGGATACACGATGATAGTACATGCAGATGTGCGAGAGGAAGCTGTCCAGATAATTCTGAGAGTGACATAAGAGGGATGCGATAAGGAAGTAAGGGGAGTGCAAAGATATGCGAGACCAGAGCCGAGAAGGACTGGGCAAATAGCGGCGACGAGGATGAGAAATTAGCGAGTGGGAGATGTAAAAGTTTCACTAAGTGGGGAAGCGAGGGGTTGTTCTTGGATTCGGGCTCCTGTGAAAAGGAAAGGTAAATTGTCGAATTTCGGGAAGAATAAATATTGACGGACAATTGACATTAGAGCACGACCAAGGCATTGGTACACATCATTTTGCACGAGCCATTGCGATATGCACAGTGATAATTCGCCGGCTGATGGACCAAGAAGTCTTGCTGCTGAAGATGGGTCCAAAAGTTTACACAAGACCTTGAGATGCGGCACAGCAGTGGGAACGCTGAAAGAGTAATCAACTATATGCAGCGCTCAGCCATATATTGAGTGCACTCACCCTGCTCTGCTTGACACGGAATGGAGCAAGAGAACGGCGACGCGGCGCAAAAGAGCTATCCAATGATCGCGATCGGGACCCAGCACGGGTCCAAACAACAACGCTAGCATAATCCCAGCATTAAAAGCCGCCATACTATATAGACACAAACCTACCGTCATCCTGGGCCATTCTCTGAGACCATAGACTGAGGAGTTCTTCGTCCTGTCCGACAAGGACAAGGCAACGCAGGGCTGTGAGGCCAGTGACTTGCTCCTGGAAAACACGGCGCAATCGCTGTCGGAGGCGCCGAGCCTCGCGTGCACCGCGCCACCATGCCTGTATGCGAATTGCACTCTCCTCTTGTTTGCGCTGGGCTTCTCGCTCTATCCTCCGAGCTCGCGCTTGGTCCAAAATCGCCGCTTGGGATGATACAGATGTCGATCCTCCTAAGTTGATCTCACGCCGCCTACGTTCATCTCCAAATAACGGAAGCATTTAAAGGGCGCCTTGTTGTCGATACGGGGCCGAAAGTCGTCTACTCTCAGAAGTAGTGGCGAACAGCGCAAAGAATATCGAAAGAGGAGAACAGTCAGCGGCAACGTAACCCTAACATAGGTGCTATTACATAAGCCACACGTCTGCTCTCGGAACACAAAGCGCGACGATGGTTTTATCACCACAAGCATACGTGTACTTATCATTATAAAGGTGTTTTCTATTGCGGTGCACCGACTAGCTGAAAGTAGACTTCCGTCGATACTTGCTGAATGTTTGAACGACGAAGTTCTTTATCTGGCACGCATCCTCAAACCACCACTACATTCCCACTCCCACTCGCCCCACCGCAACTATCCAGTTCAATCTGGGTTCAGGAGCGGGGTTGCCACTCCCGCTGGCGTTAAGCAGGGTCAACAGAAATGTCGTTAATACCACACCGTGGAACAACGGTAAGCGCCAACACGAGCAAGCACCCCTTCGTTCAGGTCTGCGAGAAGAAAGACGTCGGGCGTAAGGATCAAGGAATTAACAACCACTTGGGCACGCTTAATTTGGGACAGTATAAATCTACCACGGTTCGAACCTGTGTGGATGTCCTGGAAGGCGATACGTATCCGTGTCCATGGTTTGGTTTTATATACAAAATCCTGTCCAAAATGCTCAGCTTACGAGCGTCGTTCTCAGAATACGTCCGGAAAAGTAGTGGCGTCGGAACACCTCGGACCCATGTTACTCCACGGACAGCTTTCTTATCTGTCGAAGAAGGGAAGCAGGGAGGGCTTGGAGGGACCTTCTGGTAGCGATTGCCTGTCATGCCTGCAAAGGCTGCAATGCGATTCGCGTTCAAGTGCGAGGCTGTAACGTATTGATAGGTTTTCTACTGTTGCTATGCATAAATCGTACTCACCTCGTGAAAACGACGGATTAAGAACGCGTTATGAACCGATGGAAAAAGTTCAACAGAATATGAACGTGAACCGAACCCTGCGTTCCGTTCACAAGAAGTTCGGCTCGAACCGACGTTCAGAACCAAACGGATCCATGACTACCGGATGGATTCAGCGTGTTCGCTCGATCGATACAGGGTTTGCGCCCCTATGTCTTCTCGCCTGTTTAGGAGGATCGTCGAACACGTTGCGGTCACATAAAAACCCATCTTCACCATCCAAGGCTTTGCTTCCTCTCAGCTTGCCTATTTGCCCGTCTGGATTTGCTCATCACCACAAAGAACAAAGATGCCCGACCTCACTATCATCAACAATCTCGACGAGACCATCCACGTAGCATTCTTCATCACTGCGCCCACCCACTGGAAGAATAATCTTCAGCCGGGTGAACGCTGGACGACGCACCTGCCGACCTTGCCACTCCACTTCCAAGCACGCTGGGCGGAACGCACGGACTCTGATAACGGGACTGTCTATCAGTCGCGTGCATTCTGTCCAGAGGACTCTTGGAAGATGGGCGCAACGTTCGGTACGGCGTGCGCGGCAGGTACAGCGTCGGTCATAATTGGTGCCACGTCCGTCTTCGCGGGTTGGGGGGAGATAGGCGTGCCCCTCTCTACGCCACTCATGATGCTAGCACAAACCGGTGAGAAGGCGTACGCTGTCATGGGTTTGCAAGACGATACTGAGTGTCACTACCACTAGGCGGGACTAAATATGCTACGATGTTGGGCAGTGACGCCAAGCTCTGCGAGACGCTGGTGTGGGTGCCGTGGTTTGAGCATAAAGAATATTCAGTAAGAATGGTCGGTGGGGGTCGATGCGGCTTGTGGGATGTCAGGGAGAACAGGCAAGTGTAGGTCTGTAGTGGCTTTTACGTAACGGAGAAGTTGGTCCCGATTGTGTACCGAGCGCAGTGTGTTGCGTTCTGGAAATCGTCAGTACCGAAATTCCATTTTTCGAGCATTGGTTTCTGTGGTTGACTTGACACCCATGCAGCCTGCAGAACCTTGCCAACATTATGATATGACGTCCATGCCCGAGCCCTTAGTGGTATACATAGTGTTTTGCAAGGCTCTCCACCAACTTTACCAACCTCCCTCTCTCGAGATGCCTCACCGTTTCCACTTCTGACGGGACAAGCCCATCCAGAATAAACTGGACCCTCCCCGCAACCGCAAAATCAAGAAAACAGGGCTCGTTTCCAAGCACGTACGGCCTATCAGACGCGGTCCCCTCCAAGTCACGCTCAGCGCGGTCGTACATCGCCGTGACCTTGCGCCATACCCCTCTGATCGCATCGATGCCCTGCCTCACGCGCTCCGCATGGTCTTCCGGCCCGGCGGAACACGCATCGCACAACGTCGTCCACGGCTCGCCCAAGCGTGCGGCGCGCGTTCGGTGATAGTAGGCCTTGCTGACCGGGTTGAGACGGTCGGCAGCCAAGATGAGGAACACGAGACGGGGTGCGAGGTCGTTGCTCCTAATCGCACCACCTCCCGAACCGAACGAAAACACGTCCCCGAGTCCTTCCAATATGGCATGCGTAGCAGGACTCAATACCTTTGGCGTCTCAGGGTACGTCTAAAGCGCCGGTGTTCGGGTCCTCGATCGCAGGTAGGGTATATGGTGGTTGTGTGATGCCTTTGGACTGAAGCAACCCTGCAATGTCGGGGAGCTCGATCCAGACGGTCGTGAATAGCATTCGCTTGTAGCCGAGGCTGTATCTGACGGGGAGCGATCAACGATACATTGGGGACAACCGACGAGAAGTTGGGTGCATACCTCGTCTTCATCGTATTTGGAGACCAGGGACGGCCCGGAGTTATGGAAGGAATATCATACAAAACGAGAGGTTTCAGTCCGGTAGAGGACATTGGACGTTTGGGTTTCTATTGAGAAACTCCTGATGATTTGGACTTTGGATCTGTGGATCAGGGCCGGTAACAAAATCAACTCTCAGACGGTAATAAAGCGCACATTTGCTTCGTTGATAAAACGACAAATACCCACTCAGATATAAAACCTCGAGGACAATGCACACGATGACCCAAAGAGATACGTCGTTCAATTCTCACCGTGTCCCTCATGCCTGTGTGGACTGTCCAGCCTTCCATACGTCCCCTCCGTGTCCCAAATAACTCGAGTGAGCAATACCCGCTCGCATACTGACCCCCACACCCCCTGGGCCAACCATCCGCTCCTCTCCCCATTCTTTTTCACTATCGCGCCTACTGCATCAACGTCTATAGCCCCCTTCCTTCACATCCATCTCGTACGCCAACCCCGACGTAACGGCAGTCTTTATTGAGCCTACTGCCAGTGACGTCCCCCCCCCCTCCAGCATCCGAGCCTTCCCCTTCCTCACATCCCTCGACGACTGCGTGCGTAAGACTAGATCCGGTCGTGCCAGCCGCAACTTCTCCGTGATCTGCCTTCTCTCTGCTCGCTCGGCGCGTCGCGTGGCCGTCTGTGGGCTCACGGGTCCGTCGCTCGTACTCGTACTAATATCGAGCGCGGCGACGCTCGTCTGGGCAGGCATGGTTCCCGTCCTGGCGACTGTGGACGTGCGTTCGACTGCTAACACTGGTGTACTTGCGATCGCTGATGTCGAGCATGACGCCAGCCCCGCACCAACTCCTCGCCTGGTGCCGACTTGGAGTGAGGTACCCCCGTTCTTCCCAACATGACTAGTTCCGTGCTCGACATGCTTTCTCGCTGGAAACGAAAAAGTGGGTGTCGTGGTTACAGCCGGCGCCGGGGAGCTCTGCGGGACTGCTCCCATAACAACCCCCACCTCTATGGCAGGATGTGTCGATGGAAGAGATATTTCCTTGTTTTCCGTTCCTACAGTCATCATAGAAGTAGTGAGCGTACGAACCGGCCTAGCGAAGGACTTCTGCGGTAACTCGTAGTTCTCGTCCCGTCCAGACGGTATCAAGCATGTGCTCTCTGACTGTGGAAGTTTGCCGCCTCTGTCGACCTCTGATCCGTCTCGGTCGATCCTTCGGCGT
>JBBPKC010000325.1:9914-25960 GCA_038089055.1 Tylopilus aff. balloui
GTATAAAAACTAGCACAATAAGATCTTTATCTTGCAATGGCCAAATCTCTGGAACCAGTGGACCAAATCACATGATTTAAGGTTCAATTTGTAGCCAAGAGTCAGTGCTACATTTTATTTTACCTTGGCTAAATGAAATTCCCATGCATGGTTGCAGTGTACTTTATACCCTACTATAAGATCAAACATTGGGCTAGTTTTGAAGTCAGTTACTGTGGTTGAAAATGGAAGTCCTCCCATACCATAGAAAGAAGTTTCTGTCAGTCACATTCTAGGAGGAAAAGCAAGATAAAGTGTATAGTAGCCACTTATGATGTGATATTGAAGTGGAATGACCAGGTTTGTAAGTTCAACAAGTAAAGATAAAACACATGATGAGGTCATGCATTATGAGATAGTCAACTCCATTCACTTCCCTTTTTGTCATCCCACTCGTTTCCATTATGAGCGAGTGTACGATGCTCGGCTGTCCGAGTAAAAAGGAAGAAAAACTAAAATTACCAAGACCACATGCTACCGTCTTCTATTACATGCGAATGCAAAAATGGGGAATGATATGCTGTGCCTCCTTCAGATGGCGATGTTCGACGGATCGCAACACTCAGAATCCGAATTCGAGATGCGGAAACAAAAGGGGTGCCAAGGCTATTAGTTCGCTTGCACTGGTGAGATATGAGAGGAATGAATCTGAAAGCATCCAACGAGTCCAGGGACGTGTCCATTTTGTCTCTATGCGGTCGCACGTTTGATCATCTAGGCGAGAGAAGGCGCACTAAGTGGTGACACCATCATGAAAAACACCGATCTCACCTCACGGGCCCAACGCATAGTCTTTTTTGTTTCTTTGGACATACCACGCTTGTTCCGTAGATCCGACGCTATCCATTCGGCAAGCAAGAGTTGTTTGAGCTGACCGTTAGGGAAGCAGTCCGCGAGGTCGCCTAAGAGACCGAAACATAACTTGGCGGTCGTTTCCGACAAGTCGTCGTCACCCAAGCACCGCTGATTGAGCTCTAGGATATTCGACGAGTGAGGAAGCAACAGTTGGACTAAAAAAAAAGATCGTGAACAAAGGGGGAACACACGAGGTGGAGGCATACCCTTGTCTGTGTTTTTGAAGCCGGTAATAACTCCCGTATAAGCTTCTAAAATCCCCTCACGCAATTGAGTCACGTAATCAACCAGATCGAAATCGAGCTATCAAGCGAGGAAGAGAGTAAACGCTATGAAGAACACTAAGCAGCAAACTTACTGGATTGGGTTGAAGGGCACCAGCCTGCCTCAGTACACCCATCGTAGTGTCAACATAGGGTTCAAAAGCAACACCGATCGCTAGCGCAATGTCGCCGAAGCAGGACAGTATAGAAATCTTGACATTGCGGTTCAGGACCTCGCTTTGGAGATTCTCCAGCAGGACATTCATGAACGCGCCGGCATACTGCGTGCTCTGATCACCCAATGCACGGGAGATATCACCAATAATGCCGACGGCAACCATGCATAGTTGGGTATCTTCGTGCGACTTGAGGGCGGTGTATAGGTATGGCAGAAACGCCTGGATATATGGCAGAAAGCCTCCCTCGAGAGCTACACGCATAACTGCATTAGAATACTATGCAAGGACGAAATTAGACGATACTTGCCAGATGCTACTGAACCAACGACCAAGAACGCATCTTCGAGAACAGTTGACGTCTTTCCAGCTGCCTGGATGAGCTCTAGGATAATAGTCATGATGCGGTCTGCCATAGGTTGAATACCATCATTAAGTCGGCGGACGACACTCTGTAAGCCAACCATTAAAACCCCCACTGAACGTGAGAAGGTGTGGCTCACAATCACTACACTACATAGATTACTCTGTAGCTCGTTCCAATTGTTACGGTCATCAACACCGACAATTTGGTTCTGGGGTGATGCGATGAGACTGACGCTGAGACCAAAAAGCATCACATACCTGCATCCTCAGTAATTGTTCCATACGAACGAGGACAGTAATCAAAGTATTTTGAACGACTGGGATAACATCAGCACTGGCATGAGTGACGTAGGAGGTAATAGCTTCATAAGCGGAAGTTCGGAAATTGGCCTCGTTAGTTGTCCTAAAAGTAATTCTGAGGATCCGCAATAGCAGTTTACAAAAGTACTCACGTCTCTGTGACACGAAGGAGGGCGTTAATAATGCCTTCGTAATATGGTGACAAGTGAGACGACTCGTTTTCCTCCTCGAGATATCCAAGTTGGTCCGCAAGATTCATCAAAGCCCAGCAACAGTTGGTCACAATCCGGGGGTTATCTTGCAGGCCGTTCACAAGTGCAGATATCAAAGGATGGAGATGAACATCAGGTTTGATCGTGATGACCAACAAATCACAGATGCGTCCAAGAGTCCATGCAGTCGTATCCTTGACGTGTAAGTTGGAGTCGTTCATCATTCCGATCAAAAGAGGAAGAGCCTGGTTCACAAGGGGCATGAGTACTGTGGGATCGGGGCCATCGAGAATCGAGCCGAATGTCATGACAGCGGCTTCGCGTTGATGCCAGTCTTGTGACTTGATGTGCGCCTCGATGAAAGGGATGACTGCAGGGACAATCGGATCTGCGACTGCTTGTGCCATGAAACCCAAGCATGTGCCTGCTGACATGGAAATGTTCCACTCATCCTCATCAGCGTCTTCTTCCTGACGCGTAAGAAGGGACAGAAGCACAGGGATCACTTCCGGCAACGCGATCTTTGCGAAAAATTTGGACTCAACCTCGGGCGGTTCGCCATAGTCAGCAGCCTGAGGGAAGAATGAGCGAGGTAGCACAGAGTGGGCGAAGCGATCACCTCGCGTGCCTCGTGAGCAAGCTCGATTTCTTCTTCACAAACAGTCGTCCAGAACTCGACGGCCTGCAATGCTACGCGTTCATCGTCATGTTTCATGCCCATGACTGTTAGCTAAAGGTAAAGTATCGGCACATGACAAGGTTCAGTGTTTGCTGACGACGCACCCCAAATAGCGCCTGTTCCATGTACAACGCCATCTTGTCGTAATACAAGGCCATTATCTTCACTAAACACTCGAATGCACCAACTTGAACGGCGACCGAAGGATTCTGAGTAGCTTCGCACACAACTTGCATTATGTAGTTGCGCTCGCCCTGCCAAACGTTCGAGCAATACACAGTATGGTCTATTGCACACGACATACCTCGCGCTCAAAGTTCTCGCGGACGAACTCTAGAGAGTTGTACAATGCGTGCACAGCAGCTAACTGAACGTCAGAGGAAGGTTCATCCTTCCGGGCACCATGAATCACAGCAGTCAGAATTTCATTTGATCGCAGACTCAGTATTTCGGGTTTCTGGTGTAACGGTGAGATGGTATAAGATGATCACCAGTCAGACTACGCACAATCGACTCGCAGATGTAACCGATGGTCTGGAGCGTTGCGATCCTGAGATTTATGTTGGTAGAGTTGTTCACGAAGCCGAGGAGTAGCTCGATAAGATCCGGCCATTGATCGTGCGGAAGTTCGACTGCTGCAATCGCGGCAACCACCTGAGCAGCGAAAGCGCCCGCTTTAGCGATGGGAGAGGCAAGAGTGACGAGGCCTTCCTGCTTGATCTTGCTTTTGGTGGCAGGGTCGAATGCCAACCACCTGTTTGCATACTCGGATTGCCTTGCAGCCTCCTGGAGGATAGACGTAAAGACGCTTGAAGGGTAGGGAGACGACGCGTTTACGTACACGAGCGGAAAGTGCGTTTTTGAGGGCGAGCGCTGCAGCATTGCGGATGTGTAGTTGCGAGTTCTCATTTGCGAGCTCGGTCGAGAGCATGGCCATGTATGCTGGCTGGATCGGAGGGTCAGTGTGAGGTCCCGAGGTGCGATCTGAAACATGAAACACACATAGTTCTCCCTCGAGGCATTCTCGAGCTGCTGGGTCGCATTCTGACGCGTAGTCGCGTCTGTTCATGAAGGACAGGGTGAGTACACCGGCCTGATCGCTGTCTGAAGCACGCAGACGAATGGCGTACCTGGAGATAGGGTATTCGCTAGGAGTTCGCTGGCATTCATGATCAGGACTTGATGGTGCGTGGTGGTCGTCGACAATGGGCGAGAAAACGGAAATGTGTAGTTGAGGTCGTTGGGGGCGTACGTCTGCGTTGATCGTTTTTTGTACTGTTCTTTGTTTTGTTTTTTTTCTTACGCTGATGCGGTGGGCTGAGAAGGACAGAACTTGTCGCGCGGCAAGCGGCTGTTCAAAAATTATCGTTCTCGGTCCCTGCGCTGGGCGACCACCACGACCGCTCTTACACCCCCGTCTTTGACTCATTAAATTCGTGTGGACTCATGGCAGATCGGGTACGTGCTGTCCCCTTCACAGCCCAATCCCACATTCACTCCCCCCCAGGCTCGCGGCGCTGCACGAGGTGGCCGTGGCGCTCTGGCCACACGGGGAGCAAAACTGGCTCCACCTAGCGCCGAGGCAAAGTAAGCGTTCCACCAACTACCAGCCATTCATGTTGATAAGACTCAAGCAAGAGCAAGCGTGAGGCCATCCTTGATCTCTCAAAATACGTGAACGAGAGGATTCGGGTCAAGTTTACCGGTGGTCGTGAGGGTACGCTCATGCCGTTGTCCTGCCCGGGAAACATACCGACCTTCCATGGTAGTCACCGGCATCTTGAAGGGATACGACCAGTTACTCAACCTCGTGCTAGACGAAGTCAAAGAGGAGCTCCAGGGTATCCAAATTCCATTTCCGATCCTCCCGATCTGATGTCCCTTGCAATCAGAACCCGAACCCCGTACACGTACTCTAGGGTTGGTTGTTCTCCGTGGGCCAACCATCACGCTACTGAGCCCCGTTGACGGCTCTGAAGAAATCGCAAATCCTTTCATCGCACAAGAATGATGCTGATCATATATCATCTTTCCGATCATCAGCCTAGACTCGAGCGTAAGAGTGGTACCGTTGTCTGCATTTTCACCTGTTGTGGTAGCGAACAAGGATTTCAGCCCTGTATTCGAAGCCTGTCTCTTCATCGTAGTAGAGGGATTACATAAGGTTATTTGAAGCACGATGCCTACGTGAAAGTACACATTTTGACGATAACCTGCAAGCTTGTTGTGGCTGCTTGGTTTGTGCTACATCCGCACTCTGCATCCCGCGCAAAGGAAAGGCAACTTGATCGATCATCTACTCCTACAAGTTCCAGAGGAGTTACTACAGCTGAGTCTGGGTCATCGAAGTGGCGTTACACTTCGAACTGATCCCACAAGGTTGACGCACCCGCGAGCAGGGGGTATCGTAGGCGGTTGCCCCAGATGCATGGATGGTTTCGACCCTGACTGACTGTCACGTTTGACGGGTATGTGCACTGGGGCCTGAGGGGACTCCTGGCGTGTAGTTGGGGAGGATGGCGACATGGAAGTCGAGGATGGCGTAGAGGAATAGTCGATGAAGGAAACTGGGTAGGGATAAGACGCCAAGTTCATGTTCATCTCCATACCCCCAGGCGTCTCGAGGATGTTCGTTCTCAAGGGGGACCGGGAAGATGACCTCGACTTCATTGTCTCACCAGAGATATTGAGGTGACGATGAGCAGGTTGGGAAAAGGAATGAGAAGACGAAGGAGACCGTAGGTTGGATCTCGAAAATTGGTCCAGATGGGATGTGGTCACGGTAACTGGTGGGATATGGCGGTATGGAGAGGATATGTGCGAGTATGCCAGTGGCGGTGAGCCCGCAGCCGCGGTCACTAGTGACCTTCCGTCCCCGGAGAAACCACGCTCGTATAGGTGTGTGGTTGATAAATCGTGCTCAAGAGACGGAGGTACACTCTCCCCAAGCTCGTTTGTGCGAAGCTGATATGATGACATAGATGACGATTGAGATCCAGGTGTGGGGTATGTACTGAGTGTGACATTAACAGTGTGTTCTTGCAAATTGGAGAATGGCGGTGGGATGCGAGATCGCGTCGCGGTAGTTTCATAGAATACAGTAGATGTGTCAGCAGCTGGTGGAGGGATTTGAACATGAAGATGATTTGAACGAATGGACGGGGAGGCTTGAATAAGAGCAGAAGCGGGGTATGTGACCGATGGCCATGAAAAACGATTGGTTGCTTTTCGGCCTGGCGGTCCAGAATGGGAGCGACGGATAAGATCGGCTCTCTGTGAGGTCACCTCGGCCTCTTGGTCGGTTCGGTCTTCTGGTGGGTCTGCGAGTCGCGATATCAACCTGCCTCTAGAGCTAAAAGGCTGAGCAGTCGTCGTCACCGGTATCGAAGGGGGTTCGCCCAAGGACCCCTCATTGAATGATCGAGTAGACTGAAGGTCATCGGATGCAGCCGCTTCCAAGTGGCTCTCTTCGTCATTCATGGTATCAAGGCTATCGCCCGACGCAGTTGATGCGGCGCACTCCCTCGCCAAAGTCGAAGTCGTTGCGAGCGCAATCCCTTGATCAAGCTGGTCCTGGAACATTGCATGATGTTCAGGGGAAGCTTCGGGAGGAGGGGGGCTAGTCCATTGACTCCGCTTAGGGGCCATGTGTTCAGGCATGCGGTGCTCGGCGGCCGTTCGTCTCGTGGGCTCAAAGAACTCCAGATTCGGAGAAGGACATTCCGAGGACACCCCCCTTGATTGTATGGAACTGGCACCAGTACTGAAGGGACCTTGTGGTTGAATTGACAGGCGGGGAGGCACGAAAAGTGAAGGGGGCGGAACCAGAGACGCGCTGCCAGTCTTTTCCTCACACAGCTGGGACAAGGCGAGGACTGCACGCGGCCGCATTGCCAGAATCCGAGACGCGCGCATGAATTCACCGCGAATCTATAAGGCGAAGTAAATGTCTATCCACTGAAAGCCTTAACCTGCAGCTACCTGGTATAAACCTTCCTTAGTGACGCATCGTGCAACATTGAAATCAGTTTCGAAAGGGTCCTGAATAGAAATGGATACATTGCGTGAAGTGACAAGGGCCCGACGACCCACCTCTATGCAAAATCGGTTTCGTTCCCTAGCATCGTTGAACTTTGAATTCGAAAGCTGATGCGAATAATAAACACATAAAGAAGCAGGGAAATGTCTCCAACATACGTCGTTTTGCCATCCTTTGCTTTCCTTCTTGAGCAACCCGGCACGTATTGAGGCAACACCGGTATTGTATGAGAAATCACGGGAGTAGTAGCGGAAAAAATCGATTAGACTTAAGGATAAAGGATCAGGCTCGACTGATATCAAAAAGACTGGAACGCACAGCTCAGCAACGCTTTCTGTATTAGATGATTGCCAACGTTGACAAAGGAGCTCAATATCATCGAAGAACCTATAGAAAAACGAAAAATAAAGTTTCTGAGTGAGAGATATATGGGCTGTCGAACCATGTATTGTAACCGCCGATATGCGTATCCTCCTGCAGAGGGTGAGTATGGGAACCCCGCGAGGACTTGGCGCTTACCGGGGAGATGGGACGCAATGGGGGCATCTGCTGAAGATTTGGAAGTGCTGGAGGGCTCTTGACATGAATGAGGAAATATATGACCAGGAGGACGTAGCCATAGGACGACAGCGTCCCTTGGTATGGCGAGTTGATTTTCCTGTGTCGAAAAGGGTGAGAACAAAGAATCGAACTTGTTCACAACCATGAGCGCCAACCTTCGCTTGCTCCAAACTTTAACTGTATTTTCTCGTCAAGTACGTTGTATGAAAGGCAGTACAAAGGACCTACGAAACAGGACGAGTGTGCGAACACGAGTCGGGTCAATCATGGCATAACACATCAGCAGTCGCGTGTTTTCTAGTGCCAGTCTGTTCTCAAAGCCAATATCACACGCAATGCCCGAAGGCAGTCCGGGTGAAGGGTCTAAGGATAACTTAACGATCGGAATCCGCGCATGAGGCAAAGGCTTGACATGAAATTTGGTTTCTAGCACTGGTAATGAACGCGCGAGAGCGACTGTGACAGAAGAGGAGACAAACCACGTTCAAGGAGATCACCAAGCATGGTGACGAGGTCGGAAGCAGAGAGGCGCTCACCCGAATCGATGAGACAACAGAGGTCCATATCTTGAATGGGGAGTCAACACTTGTTACAGTAGTAGAGAGGAGCGGAGTGACCTGAATTACGGAGACTGAAGCCGTTCGCAGTGCTTCCAAAGGACAGAAGACGGCTGTTGGGTTCTATGGTACGGATTAAGCGTTCGAGTAGTTTCCTGACGTCTTCCTTGACTGCCATCTCTTCTGCGGTCGGGAGGAGCTGAATAACGAAGTCAAAGAGTGCTTGAGAGAGGTCGACGATGAAGAAGCGGTGTTTGGAGGCATGCCTGCTCCGTTGATTCTGGGAGTGGATGTAGGGCAGCGATTGGACATGAGAGGGAGCGACAATTGCGACCTGGGCCATACTGCGCGGTTAGTACTGCCCTAAGAGCGTCAAGCTACGGATGGGGCGAGCCTGGAGGACGAGCAAGCTTGATGATGTAGATGGAAGGGGACCAAGGGCGGGACGATCACGCTCGTTGGGCGGGGGAATGTGCCCTGGTGGACTGCCCAATAGGGAAACCAAGGGTCAATTATTCCAGTGCCTAGCGACTACACTGCTTATCTCTACCTCCAGCTGGTCCCGAGTGCACGTCTCAGACGAGGCGGGATACGGAACGACGCGATCTTTCCGACGTGCGGCGGATACAGTGTGCGACGGCGATCAAAGTGCGTGCGGTGAAGTGATATTTTTGCAGCGGCCCAGTACAGCATTAGTAAAGTCTACAGGACGTACACGAGCAGGATGCGAGAGACCTGAGGCCGGTCACTCCCAGGGGCGCGAGGATGTGATTTCGAAACTAAATATACTCACGAGCACGGAAAGATTAGGAATGTGGGGCGAGTGCGATAGTCAGGTCAGCGGGTACCCGATTTAGCTTTGGTGAGAACTGCAGCGGGTCGAAATCAGCGTACAGCAACACGCGCAAGCACGGAGGGACGACGCACTCGTATCGTAGCTGACTTCGGTAAAGTCTGTACCCTGGATCTCTATGGCGATGCCATCGAGCTTCCGCTTCAGCGCATCGCGTGAGGACGCAAAAACCATCTTCGCTTTAACCTTGGCTTCGGCTGGGGACCTGTGGAAATCGCGTAGCAGGTGAGAACCATCCATCAGTGGCATCGTGCAGACGCTACTGACCAGGATATGAAGCAGAGTTTGTTCCTCTTTCCTTCCGTCTCGAATTCGAAATCATAGACTGCCCATCTGCACTGGTCCTCGGGCAGGTCTGCTACAAACTTTTCGTAGTCAGACTCCTTGGAAGTCTTTTCGACGACGACCTCCGTCAAGCCCTTGTTGAGGTTGAAGATGATGTACTTATGTATCTTGCCCAACTTGAGATCTCGGAAGGCCGTGAGGCACTCGTCTGCCACCTGGACACCAGAAGCCTGCGAATCTCCGTTTTATCGCATGGTCGTCGATAACGACGTCGGGCTCACCATGATGAACTGATAGATAAGGGGTGGTTGCGATACCAATCGCGATCAAAACTGTCTTTGTATCACAACGGAAACAGCCATAGCTCCGACCCAACCTTGCTTGCGTAAGCACACACTATGTCGTCCCTCTCCAAGGACGCCGACGCGTTCAAGCGGGTGCTACACCGCCAGGACTACACCTCCTGGCACTCGCAGCCCGCGACCAACGTTAATACACAGCTCGTGTACGCCGTAGACTACCTCAAAGTGTTTCGACCGTCCATCAGCGTGGCGACGAGGCTGACCTCATGTGTAGTCCACCCCAAACCCAATGCGGTTGCAGGACATTGCGATTGTGACCAACACACCCTTGGATACCGATGCCATCCTCCTAGAAAAGTTCAAGTCCCACGACCGCATACAATACGACCTTAAGACAGATCTTTACTCCTACCGTGTAGGTCACGCACGTACCCGCACTGGATGGAAGGTTGAATCGTCTCAAGCATGACTTCAACTTTCGCAACAAAGCCGCACTTTTGACAGAAATACAGCGCCAGACTCGGAAAGGTGGTGGCATACCCGTCCGTGCGCTGAAAGAGTCCTGGAAAGAAGCCCCCCAGGTGATCGAAGAGCTCGAAAAGGAGGGTGATGTCCTTGTCACCCGAACCATCAAAGACGGACAGTTGAGAATGGTCTTTTGGAACGAAATAAAGCCGGACGAAGAGAGCGGAGGCAACCCGGTCGAGAAGGGTAAGATGGCATCAACTCACCGTATCCAGCACCTGATACACGCACCGCACTTAGAATTTCTCGATCTGTGGCATCAGTTGAAGGTGCCAAACGACGTCGATTTACTCAAAGCGCTTGCATCAGGTGTGTACTCTCTCGTCTCGCACGGACTTTACCTGCAGCCACGCAGAGGGGTTGCAGGCTACCGCAGCAGAAACCCTCGTACCCAAGACGCCTTCAACTACCAAGAAAAAGGGAAAGCGTTCAGTCCCTCGACAAAGACAGGTCAAGATCACGAATGTCCATCTGAAGGGGGAGATAGATCTATCCCGAGATTACCATTCCACCACCAAATGACATTGGCATTTTAAGACGTCCCTTGAGGCATCCTACCCGATGTTTTCTACTAATCTATCTGTAGTAACATTAGTTGCAGGTCTGGCATGCCAAACCACGATCATTATCGTCAGTGTCAGTACATGAGGAATAACAAACATGCAGTCACATATCGAGGTCCCATCGATCACTGCGTCTCCTCTACCTTTAACAGCACCTTCTTCCCATACTTCCCGCTAGCCAAGCGAGAAATTGCAGTGCATATTTTCCCTCTGGCGTCCGTGTCTGACTCTCGACTTCCGACCACCAGGATCTCGTGTTCTGGGCTAGCCAGCTATGAGATGATCAGCCCACGAACGTCGATGTAGGGTATCACACTTGCCTGGCCTTGCCGGATAAGCCCAGTGAGAATATCCATCATCCGTAGTCGTTCGTCAGCCGTTTTCTGATTGTACCATCGCGCCTGCCAAAATCCGTGACACGTCATGTTGTTGAAAATGAAAAGTGACGTTGGCAATGACAAGGGATCTTTCGACATGGCTCCGTATGATACCAGATGTGCATTTTCACCGAGCAAGCGCGCCATCAGGCTCGTTGTTTTTCCGCCCACGCAATTGAGACCCAGTTTGACGTCCTAAGAGAAAGTTGAGGAAGAATCTGCGCAAATGGAAAGCGACTCTACCTTGCCTCGCGTCCAAGATGAAAAGGTAGCTTTGAACGCCTTGTCCCCCAGTTCATCGTAGGTCGCGACATGGGTTGCTCCTAAGGCTTTCAAATGCGACTTTAGGGATTCCACATCGTCTCTGACCCACCATCTTAATTGAGACAACCACGAGAATAGGCCAAACTCGCCTGTCGCGTATAAAGTTGACAGTTTTGAGTCCCTTGGAGGCAGCAATCTGAACGACTGCTTGCCCAACCTGCTTGCCCGCATCAGCACTCGCGGTGACTCGAACATATCACACGGTCGCACGTACAGCGCTATTTGCCCCGTTTTGTACCACCCAATCACCTTCTTTCAGTGCGACAAAGTCGTGTAGCATATTATAAGCAGTAGGCGGGTTGACCTAAACCAAAAAAAAAGCCCTCCATCAGTCCAGCAGAGCGAGGGATTCGTTCGAAACAATACGCCGTACAGTGAGCGTTGCAGCCTGCACAGCGCTCAATCCTGAAGAATCCACCTTAAGAACATCCTCGACGCGGACGTTCCTGCTCGACGCCCAGGTACCCATTTGCGAGTTCGTCATGATCACCCAGTCCCTCTCCTTCAGATTCGTGATCCCATCCCCTACGGAGAGGACCTCTGCTGCCCCTTCGTTCCCAGCGACAAATACTGGACACGCATCGGATGACAAGTTCGTACTCGGGGATGGTCGCGACGGATAAACGCCTTCGATGACGTTGATATCAGCAGGGTTGATGGGGGAGAGCAGGAAACGGACGTTTGCGGTTCCTGGTGCTGGGGGCGGGAGGTCGGAGAAGCTGAGTGCGGAAAGAACGGAAGACGGGTCGCCGTTCTTGGAGTATACTATGGCTCTTTGACCTTGACGAACCGATGAAGTCCGGATTGCGCGCACAGCACATCTGACCGTGTCCGTGTTCAAATTGTCGCAGCGGGAAAGGCGACGTATGCAGCTGGTAGCGATTCGAATCATCGTGACCGCACAGGGAATACCCAGTCACTACGGCGCGACACCGGAAAGAAATAATAGATGGTGTGGGTCTGCGGTGCCTCAGCCGTATGAGCGGAGTCCAGCGGCCACCCAACCTTCTTTCCCTCTGCTCCAGTTCCAGTCGTGGACAGCATCCATCCTCAGCTTCCGTCTCTCGTCGCCTCTACTCATTTACTCCAAACTCGCAATATCCGCATTCCTTTATCACCCCCCGACATAGCGGACCAACTTGCAGAAATCCCACCAGACATCTCCTCACCGAACTTCGGTGTTGCCCGCAAGGCCATCCGGTTCTCCCATAATGTGATAGATGAAGAAGCTGCTGAGATGCTCATACAGAACTGGCTTCAAGGACAAGAACACTGCACAAAAGAAAAAAATGCCTGCTGGTCATTCCCTAATCCCCTGCAGACAGAAATTGAACACCCCCTCCCCAACCCATATCCCTAGCTGAAGAGCAAGGGGAAGCAAAGGCTAAGATCAGTAACTTCACTACTGGCTATTTTCTACCCAATGTCAGTGTTCCCAGACCATCCTAGTATGCTCTCTAAAAGATAGTGATGTTTGAATTGCATCAATGGGAATTTTTAAATGATGGAGTAGAAAGTAAAAGTATCTGAGTAAAGTCTAATCAATGAAGTTACTAGTGGCTTCACAATCAGTGAGAAAAATGGTTTTAATGGTTTGATTTGGGCATTTTAGAAAGATCTTGAGTTAAAGTATGCATTCATTGGAAGTATATTAGTATTGAAATATTTTTCCATCTCAAATCCTGTTTGATCACAGCTATTTTTTTTCTACTCTTCTGGGAGTTCTTTGAAACAGGCTTTTAGAGTCTAGGGAGTAAGTACATAGTTGGTACTTTTCTTTTCCAGATTGACTACAGTGACTCCAAAAAGTGTTCCAATGTTTGACCTAGATGTAGAGTGTGAAGCACTCTACAAATATCTGTGTGAATTTCATTTCACTTTGGTGAGATCAAATATAGTATCTACTCCTGGCTATAGTTTAGCTCTTAGATTATATGATTTGGCCTGGTGGCTGTGAAGATGTGGTCATTTGAAAACAGAAACTCTATTGAAACACTTTATATACTTATGGATATTAGAATATAATTAGTACTTGGTATATTCCCCCTTTGCTTTAAGCACTGCTTTAACTTCTAGGCATGCTTTCAATCAACTTCTAACACTTCATCATTGGTAGCTTTTTCTACTCTATCTCAATTCTATTTCAAAGCTTCTTTACTTTCTTAGAAGAATTTTTTGTTATATTCTGGGTCTCAAAGGCCAACTCTAGATTGTTTTCTGTTTTTCACTCAAACTTACTTTACTTGGACTTTTACTTTATTAAATTACCATGACTTTATTTCCCATTGTCTCCATTTCTATTCTCCTATGCTACTTATATTTTATTATATTTTACTCTCTATTAGTAAGATTACTCTGATGTTAGTGCTCACTAGAAGCATGATTCTAAGGCTTTGACTTGGTCAAGTCAATCTTTGATACTTTTAGTATATATTTCATTCTAACTTTGGACTTTGACTACAAAGAAAAAAGATGATGGGCTATAAATAGAGTGCTATCTCTATTTCACTTTTCTCCATGTGCAAAGGAGCAACAACATAGAGAACCTGAGTGTGGGAACTCACTTAGGATTTTTTGCAGGTAGCTTAGATAAGTAATACATGAGGACAAGCTTAGACCAGAAAGCACTTCACTAGCCTTTTCTTATCTCATGTAGATTGAGTAGAGTGTAGCAATAGATGTAGTTTTATTGCTTGATGATAAAAAAAAGCCTTGTAATTAGTAAGATATAGTTATCTACTCCATTATTTACTCAGGCTCCCTTTGGCTGAGGCTTTTATATATGTAATATCTAATAGAAGATTGAATCTAATCTAATCTCAGATAAGATATTAATAGTAACCAATGATATCATATGGAACACAAAAGAACATTCAAGAATAATAAAGAGTATACCATGATTACAAATTATGATGTCATATTCTAGGAAATTCTATAACCTTCTCTATGATGTCATTAGGCTAAATTATATAATTCAAGCCAATCTCTAAGTTGCATGACTTGTTCTAGAATTAGAATGAAATCTAGGGTTTAATTCTTTTAATGTAAATCTTTTCTTATTAGGGTAATTCCCTAATGGTATTAGGAGTGTCATACTATTAGCATAATATCCAGACTGGTAGTGATCCAGATTGATAGATCTGGTTATGACATTATTATATTTTATTAACTACTTTGATGTCAGTGCTTACTAGGAGCATGATCCTGAGGCTCTGACTCAGTTGAGCCAACCTTTGACATTTCTAGTATATATTTCATTCCAATTCTGGATTTAGTCATTTGATTTCTATAGTAAATAAGCTCTAAAGTCCAGTTTTATCTGAAGTGTGTTCTGAGAGTGGATGATCATGTTTGTACCAGAGGACTTAGAGATGTAGATCATCTGCATTTAGGACATACAGTGAGCAACAAAACCATTGCAATATTTATTCCCAACACAGTGTGTGAAGTACACTGCAATCAATCATGGGAATTTCGCTTAGCTTCAGTGAAACGAAATATAGTAGTCACTCTTGGCTACAAATCTGTCCCTAAGTCATGTGATTTGGTTCAGGGGTTCCAGAGATATCATATAATTAATCACAGCTACTTATTGTAATGTTTTATTGCTAATATCAAGGATATTGTAAACTAGTATGAAATATATCCTCCCTTGGCCTTGATCACCTCCTCAACCCTCCTGGGCATACTCTCAATCAATCTATGACATTGCCCTACCTCAATTTTCTCCCACTCTTCTTGTACACATTTCCAAAGTTTCAATATTCCTTTACAGTGACTTTAAAAACCCTTTCCATGTTGGGCTTTTTAACAGTGTGTGAAGTATACTACTAAATTACATGGGAATTTTGCTTAGCTTCGGTGGAGATATAAATAGTACATACTCTTGGCTACAAGATTGTCCCCTTGTCATGTGATTTGGTTCATGGGCTAGTATAATATAAATATTTTAAAACAGTAGTATTATGGAAAGGGTTTTTTCACTTTTGAATTGGAAGCATTATTAGTACTTGGTATAGCCTCCTTTTGCTCTAAGCACTGCCTGAATTCTTCTAGGCATGCTCTCAATCAACTTTTGACATTTCTCAACTAGTATCCTATCTCACTTCACCTAAACTCTTTTCCACAATTCATGAACTTTATTAGGGGAGTGTTCCTGCTTTCCAAGCCTTCTTTTCAACTAACCCCAAAGATGTTCAATAGGGCTTAAGTCAGCAGACTGTGCAGGCCAGACCATACTCCTGAATTCTTGCTTCTCTAGCCATTTCTTGACTTTTTTGCAGATATGTTTAGGATCATTGTCCTATTAAAAGATAATGTTAGATGGATTAAATTCATAATACTCTAGGGTTTGCTGGAGTTCACCCTTCAAAATCTGGAAATAGAGATCAACATCCATTTTACCATCAATCTTGGTAGCAAACCCAACACCCTTCCAGGTCATACAACCCCACATTATCATAGAACCTCCTTTATGCTTAAGGGTACCATCCATTAACCTATCACTCAGTTCCTCACCCACTCTTTTTCATGCCCATTTACATCTATTTGATCCCAGGTGATTGATTTTGGTTTCATCAGACCATATCACTATGCTTAACCACTAAACTAAAGGCCTAAGCCAGTACTACACTTCTTAGCACTGGTAATATGGGCTCTGTTCTATTAGGACTTTATTGCTAAGTTGAAGCTCAGTACTATGAGGTCAACTGATCTCTACTTATGCTACTAAGTAGCATCAACTCATTATAATCTGTTGTGACCCTGCAT
>JBBPKC010000326.1:0-16977 GCA_038089055.1 Tylopilus aff. balloui
CAGGCGACGGCGTGTGGGGTATCCGCTTTGCATGCCTGGCAACTGCCCTTAACACGACCCGAGCCTGAGCCCCCCGTGCGGCAGTTCAATGGCCAGCACGCTGACCAATACTCCCCCCAACCTTATTGTCCACCGACGAGCGTTCTGCACCGTCCTCACCTTCATCTTTGGTGCCTCTCTCAGGCGCATTGGAAACAGCATCCGATGGTACAAGACGCGCATGTAGATGGTGTTCGGCGCGCTGATCTGTACCTTCTTCACCACGAGCACTGCAATCGCTCTCTGAAAGGGCAGCATCGGAAATAACCACGGGGACCCTGTGTGGACTGACGTGCGCTCGTTCATCGCCGTCAGGTTTACGAGCACCAGCATGGGTCTCCAGGGGCATCATCATGCCCGAAAGATGAGCGACTGAGAAGGTCACCCAGGACGCGGTCGATGGAGCCCGACTCGCACACTGGTAGCGCAGTCGCTAGAAGCTACTAGTAGCTACTAATCTTCGTCACGCTCCACTCATCGTCGTGTCGTGTTTGCTTGCACCCTACTTCACCTAGGCTGTCTTCCTCTTACTTCAAGCTCTTGCTCCGCGAGTCTTGCGACGAGCGCCATCGACCAGTCTCAGGGGTTTTCTGCCAAACACGAGTTCTCGAATCGTCGATATAAGCGGCTGTCATCCCCTGGTCCACGGCGGCGAGCGACGACGACGACGGGACAGTCGCGAGGGCGGAGCGTCGGTGGCTGTGTGGAATCCCGTTCCAAATGCGACGGGAACCGTTGCACCGTGTTTGGACGGCTGTGCATGTTTGGACGTCACGGACTTATTGGGTTAAAGTTCAGACTAGGGGCACTCGTTGATCACGGCTACCGTTGGCAACGTCAACTTCTACCTGCGCAATGAATCCACCAACGAACGGATTCGCGCCCTCTCCGTCCCGCGAAAAGACTCACCCTGCGCCCGCTCAAGTGGCTTCGCTTTGCTACATTCGCCGTTTGTGGCACCCAAGGTCGCCTCTCAACTGATGAAAGTGGCACTATGAATGCGTCTTATTCGACAACCGCCACCTTGTCGACAAATATTATTATCACCCCGACAGTAAGCTTGTGCTTCCTGCTCTGCCAACATCTTCTGACGATCTGCCGAGATAGACGAGTACCATCTCGTTGACTACAACGTATTCAGTGACAGAAGCACTGGCACGTCGAGTGTAGCCACTTCACGATGCGTACGCTTCCGTGGGGGTATTGTCGGACGTGATGATAGTTGCGTCATCACATGGATGGATGCTAGACATCGCCAGGGAACGCATATAGGCGAGGATGTATGTTTACCCCGTCATGGCAGATCCTGGATGATGCTTACCTTTTCCTTACTAGCATATTACTTTTGTTGCTGACAACTGCTCCGGTCTATATGAGCAACTACAGCCCGCTCTTCAAGCCCATGTTGATGTCAACTGCATCGAGAATGGAATACTTCTGAATCCAATCCTGCTTACGTATGGCCGAAGAAATAATCCTCAAGTCTTCCAGAGTCGGATATATGTCTCTTGAACACTCGTCTCTAATGTGCATTGTGTTCAGACTCCCAACTTTGTGATGACACTCGCTGATGTTCCTCGGGTGGAGAGAGGTCCTATTCCGGAAAAGCGGACGACATTGTGGAACTAGAGGGCCTCGAATCTATTCTACCACGTGACGTCCAAGCTGACTAGCCACGAGTTCCGTGGTGTCTCGGCTGGAAATCCAGACAATGGACATAACCCCGAAAACAACGAATCCGAAGAGTCGGATGGTTTTGGGATCTCGATTGGAAACCTCTGCTGCACGAACAGAAAACGAGAAAAACATTCTCGTCAGACGCATCAGCAGGTTTACTGGAAGCCATGGACCATGTCCTCCTCGTGTCGATGTTACTGAAGGGAACTACGCCTCAAAAGATAGTTGCAGAACGGGAGAAACGGTGTAAAGAGGAGGAATCACGTTCTCCAGAACAGTCTCGGGAGAAGGTACAACAATGGCTGAACTCTGTGAGTGCAATCATCAAATGCCTATTTCCTGAGTGAAGGAACTGATTACCGAGTGTCAAAAGTAACAAGATGCGGCGCTGTGAGGAATGTTGTTTGGTAACAGCAAACCATTGAAGGGGGCGCATAGGTGCAACGGTCGAGCCGTACATCAAAGATCGAGATGGCCATCTTTTATAGGGTATGTGTGCTATTCGTTCTCAGCGTCGCTGGCCCAGACACGTAGGCGCAGCAACGCAGGCGATCAGGTCATGTCGGGAGACGAGGAATATGTCCCAGATGATACCTAATGCCAGGTGGGGGAGTACAGATGGTTATTTGTCACAACAGCGACAAAGAGGGCGTGCTGAGGGAGGTGAGCCTGGATGGATAGACATATCGACCCGATCGGACGGCGAAGCGGGAATCGTCGAGGAGATTACAGAGAACCATGGAGATTGAGACGACGGCAAACGAGGTAATCGTTTAATGCGGTTCCACAGCGTACGCCGCGGATGGTGGCGTATTGGGTGGGCGCGGATCATGTATCGGTAGTAGCGCTTTCGGCATGTAGGATGCGGAGCACTGGTCACCGAGTTCATTGTTCTACGGTGCAGCAGGAAACCGTCAGCAACAGTGTTCGCAAGCCTAGGTGAGTGCGTGAACCCAGGGGATAGACCCTTGGGCTGTCGAGCCTGGCCAGATTTACTATACCCACTGGCAAGCGAGAGTCCACTCCCGCGGGTACTTCGAGCAGGAAGGGCCCTGGCTCTGTCGGGCACCCCGCCAGCATTTCGCTGTGGATTCTTCTCCCAGTGCGGCGACCAAGTGCTTATGTGTGTAATGGATCGGCAGATCCAAGGGTATCGTTCACGTGCCCTCGTTCTCTGGGACCGGTCCGTCGAAAGTAACCGAATAGGATCAAGGCTGCAACACGTTGGCTTTCCATCAGACTCGTCTCCAATTCACACGGGCCACCGTCAAACCTTTGGCGAGTAAGTACTACCCAATCGTCTCGTCAAAGACTGAACTTTGTTAGGATGGCTGGATGGGTGACAAATTGGGGGTCTCGGGCTCGTGTCTGAAGTCTTGACCCGTTCATGGACGCAAAATAGAGCCGGCAACTTATAGGCAAAAGGCGACAGCGACGAAACCAGTCTCGCAACCCTCGACTACAGACAAGATAGTGGCGGACGTGGCCCCTCGCGTTCGTGCACGGCGGGTTAGCCTGTGCAACGACCGGTCTCGTAGGCACAAGAATAACGGGAAACGAACAAAAGGGAAAACGCCGCCTTTTTATTCCTCAAATGTGTTGTTGTCGCTGCTGTTTCCCTTTCAACGACGTTCAGAACGCGCAGGAGAGATTGTCGTCCCCAAGGTATCCCGCATCATTCCACGTGTCTCCCACCCACTCATCACCGCCTGTCCCGCGCATCGATCTCGTCGACCACGAAACGGTCGCGAATCCGCACACGTCTCAGTGCACGTTATGATCGTAGGTCTCCAGCTCTGTGGCAGGCCTCCCTACATGGGAATCGTCTCGTGGTGCAGGGTCTGCCACCAATCTGATGAGAGTACACGATCAGGGTCCTGTTCAAAGCGAGAGAAAGAGAAGCGGAGGGGAGGGGAATACATGCGCGTGCGGCGTTTTCGCCAATTTGTTATCAGATTTTCTTTTCTTTCTTTTTTTCACGTCTTTTGCTCAGGGTACACCTGACGGTCGATCTCACCCGAGGATGCGGCTGCCTTCGGGTTGGTTAGAACGAGCCACTCCTGCTCCCTCTATCGACATCCGGGTTACAAAATGGGGTCGTTCGCGCTCGTACTTTGGGGGAAAAGTGGCAGTAACTTGCACCGTTCGGCGTTGACGTGCGACCCGTGGTGCTCGCCACTTGTCGACTTTCGTTCGCTTTTGCCCCTCCGGGCGGCCCCATGCGACCTATCGGCATGAACAATGTTAAGGACGGCCGCACGGTTGGACAACTTTTTTTTTTTTTCTGTCGTGGTACTGCGGCTCCCCATTATCGGTGCATCCCTGGAACTTGGAAGCAGTACATCCCTCTTTACTCTAGTAAAAAAAAGAACATTTTTCACATCCTGTTCGTCCAAGCGAAACTAGCTCGGCCTTGTCTGTGAACGTGACTCGAGATACGACAAAAAGAAGACTTTCTTTTCCTCAGGGAGCGACTTCCATCGGATAATTAAAGACTTTTCCGACCCACACCGCTCTGCGAGCGATGAAAAGATGACTTCCGTCGAGAACCGCAGTTCGCGCCGTTCGCCCCTCAATGAAATGGATTCCTACAAATCACATCAGAAGAAGCGTAAAGAAAAGGTACAGTTCTGATTTTTTTTTAAAAAAAAAAAAGGAATCTCCGCGCAAGAATCAGTGCATCAAGCAACCAAGAAAGCACACTGCAGAATTATAAGAAAGTAGAGACACAATCAAAACTGGATATGCTCCGGTTCGTGTTCCTCTGGCTGCACGACCTCGCCCTCGGCGTCGAGCGGCCAAAGCGAGTTTTTGAAAAAGTTGGACGGATCGTACGCTCGCTTCACTTCACGGAGCCTGTCCCAGTTCTCGCCGAAGCACGCCATGACGCGGTCGGGCAGTTCGTGTCTTCCTAGGAACTGCTCGTAGAATTGGAACACCTCCACATCATCTAGCATGGAAAGGCTTACACTGGGGAAAGGTCCGCCGACTGTGACAGGCGCGAGCGTCTCTGCGATCCACTGCGTCCACACGCACAACGTGCCGTTAGAAAGTGAATGAGCACTGCGGGGCACACGCACCTCCTCGGCAGACTCGACGCATCGCGGATCCTCAAAGTCGATGTCCCACTGGTGGAGCGCGGCGACAGTAAACGCGGCCTGGCGTTGTGACTTTGGTAAACAGCTGTTCTCAAAGTCCACCAGAGCGCCTCCAGCGAGCTCGAAGAGCCATGCTGACCATGACGTGCAACATGGCGTGAGCATCATCAGTTTCGAATCTTAAAGGTCACGTACTGCAGCCGACAGGTGTCTCAGCGAACTGAAGCACCGTCTTATTGACGATGTCATCAGGAAGCGAGCTGATCAACGCTGAGCGGATAAACCATTTGTTTCCCGCTGCCATCGATGTTTGTTCAATACACTTGCACACCAAACGTCAATACTAGGGACATACCGTTGCCTCTCAATACTTGCGCGACACTGTCTTGCTGATGCAGGAATGACTTCTCGTCTACTTCATTGAGCAAGCAACGTTCGCCATCCCAAGAGGAGATGGCCTGGAGAAACTCTTGTCCCTTTATTTTAGGCCCGACGTAGCACATTTGGATGACGACGAGGGAGTCTTGACCTGCCGGTCCCGCAGTGAGGAGGACGTTGGCATAGAGCTCACGCGGTGCGCCTTTAACGCAATCGCGGAAATGCTTGATGAGCGACGGCGCAGTCGCCCTGTGGAAGCGACTGTGGCAAGAAGGAAAAAATGAGCACCCCCGGTTCAGAAGCGACAGTGGACGCACTATATGAGGTTCCCAGCGAATACTACAGGGACCGGGAAGGCCCTAGCCTTATAACGTGTAACGACGCCGAAGGCAGGGCCGGCTCCACGAAGCGCCCACCAGAGATCTGGGACACGATCAAAAATGCGAACCGAGTCAACACCGTATATACCGACCTGGATGCTCCTTTTCGTTGGCAATCACAATGCGGCCATCTGCTAGTACCACTTCGGCCTCGACAAGATTATCAATGCTTAACCCGTGAAGACGGCCGAGGAAGCCGAAGCCCCCAAGAAGCATGACTGCGGAGCCAACCGGATGGGCGGCGCTATGGATTTATCGTCAGTTTTTCGTCACGTCTAGGGGAAAAGCAACCCAC
The DNA here is from genome assembly GCA_038089055.1 of Tylopilus aff. balloui. Taxonomy (NCBI): domain Eukaryota; kingdom Fungi; phylum Basidiomycota; class Agaricomycetes; order Boletales; family Boletaceae; genus Tylopilus; species Tylopilus aff. balloui. Next base: position 5,868 of record JBBPKC010000326.1, read on the forward strand.
AAAGGGATGTGGTATGGCACCTTGCTGTGCCCACCCGCCAAGGATTTCGCTTCCAGCGGGTTGGCAGCACAGAACTGGTCTACCTCTTTCTGCCTCATTCCAGCACCGAAGGTGACATAAGCGTGTGAGTGAATAGGGGTCGCATAGGTGAGCATGTTTTGTCCTGAAGCAAGGAATGCGGGCGAAGCAAACATGGAACTGGGTAAAAACCGTACAGGGCGAGACGTCGAAGGGACAGGCGGAGGGTTGGAACTGGGCACATCGTCGAGGTAGCCAAACGGATCTGCGTCAATCGACGAAGAAAATTGGGGAGGGGGAGAACGGGCCAACGTCGCGGGAATTCCGCAAGTCTGTGTCGTTAGCTGTTCAGGGACGCTTTCGACTGGTACATTTTGCTTGGGTCCGTCGGCAGTGGCAAAAATTTGGGGCGGAAAGTCGTCGGGCTGGGAATCCAATCTTCGCCGGCTGGCTGGACGGAATGGTTCAGCTATCCCCGAGGGATGGAGGAAGGTCTGGACAGAGTGGGAAGAGGAAGAGTATTCACGGAGGTTTGTGTCGTCATGTCTTCTGCGTTTACCGTTCGCCACGTTATTTGAGGTATCCAGGGCAGCCCTTTCCTTGCCCTTGGCGCCAGATGGGGGCATGTCCTTGATACTGGTGAAGGATCCATCATCCTTTGGAGATTCGATTTCGGCCTGAACGATCCTGCTGAGGTCGACGATGACATCGCCTGCAACAGCCCAGCCAGCCGTACCATAACCACCTGCTTTGATGGAAATGGAGAGACCATGTTTCTGACAGAAGATGACCGTTCTGGAAGGGACACAGTGTAAGAGAGTGCACGTGATCTTACTTATAATGTAGACTCACTTGCTGACGTCTTGCGCATCAAGGGGGCAGGCCACGGCCATGGACGCGACCTTGACGTCGCCGTTAAACATTCTTGAGTAGTCTGTAAAACTACACGAGCTGCAGGAAGAAAGGCTGAGATTAGGATGGGGCACCTACTTGGAATTGGTGGGGGGATAGATTTCGCCGCGTATCTCTGCAGAGAGCTTTGCAAGGAGGTCTGCGGGGAGGGTGCGGGGAGGGGTGTGAGCGAGCATCATGGAATAGGAGGATTCGGGGCTAGTGAGCCTGGCGACGAAGAGGAGGGCCTTTAAGAGACGGGCCCTTGAATTACATTTTTCTGGATTTGTAAACTCGTGGCCAGGTCCACGAGTGGGGGTTCATTCTATCCAGCTCATTACCTGACAAGGCGGTGAGTCCCAGACTTACTGGGGGCGATGCTGGCATACGGACATCCGCATCTAGTAACTTCGTGCAAGGTCCATCAAAACTTACTCATCGTAACGTCCAACGGTCACAGATTCAGGACATCTGGTCCCCGTCGACCTCCCGGACGAACGCCAACAGGATTCTCAGGCAAGATTTCATCTCACTGCCCTCCTGGCACGGCGTTAGCCGCTGACTTACTACGTACCTGGTCTTGCGACTCGCGCGTCATTTCTTGGGCCAGGACCGGGTCAGAGGGCACGCTCCACAAGCACTCACCACTCTTCTCCACTTCCCCCGATGCTTCTGGAAGCCATATTGGTACCCTCGAAATTTTGCGCACCCGTTTCTGCGAGCTCCACACGTCGACTGCACTTTCGAGGAAAGCCGTATACCGCTGGGTTCCAGCATCATGGCAAAAATCACGCCGCAATCCCCGAGGTCGTATTTACGGTAACACCTTTCCTCTGCAGCACTCCACAAGATTGACACTTTGGGTACTCGGGCCTTTGTGGCGGTGCCACACTTGACGTCTGGAAAGGGCACCACTTCCCTGCTCCACCGTCTTCCCTACCCACACGCCGAACCACCCTTTTAGAGGCACACACCGGCGGAATGAAGATCACGTTCACCACTAGCGTAACTGCGGCGAACTACATTGCATTCATTTGCGCCATCGACTCCACTCTACGTGATCTGTGGGTATCATGTCCGGCCCCGATTGTTATTCGTGAATCAAGGTGATGCCACTATTAGGAGAAAGAAATGAACCTTGCATATCCGCGGAGTCGATTCGTTTTGACCACTTAGATCCTCCCAGATTCGTCTTCTCTCACACATCGCCCTGGCACGCGGTGACCCACACAGCCAACGCCGGCAGCTGAAAACTGCGCTTTGAGATGGCCTAGCCCTTTCTGAATGATATCGATAACGCCGTCACCTGATATGTTCACGATCTGGTCAGTCCCTCTTTTGAATGAGCAATATTGTTGTGTGGTAAACAGCGTAGACCCTTATTCAAGACACCATGTCGGCGTTCCGAGAGTGCCTGTCAGAGGGAAAGTATGTTTACGCACGCCCTGCCGAACGATGAGCAGGGAGTAAGGGACCCGGACCGTCACTGCTGGCTACCTCGGTTTGATCAGAGGACTTGGATGGTCCAGTGCTCACTAAACCTCGTGGATGAGTGGCGAGAAAAATAGTATTGGCCCAGTCGGTCCCCGTGCTCGGCAGCACACCTCACAAGCTGCGATAGACCCCAGTGGGAACTTACTTTTCTGCACTCGCCGCACTCCGATCATCGAACCCGCTCCATGTTCTGCGTTGCCGTGGGATCAAATTGATAAATATGCGTTACGATAAACGCACGTAGCGGTCGTGGGGACAGATAGTACATAGCGACTGGCGCCACTACTCGCGCCCCTCACAAAACGACTATTTCAGTGATTATCCATGGCGACTGTACGAGAGAATCGTCTTTCCCAGCAACACGCTGGACGTAAGGGGACCACCCATGTGGTTCCGTAATCCTTCCTGGTCAACGAGGCGCCAAAACGCAATCAAAGCAGTACGCGGCGGTGAGTCAACGGCATCACGCGCCTTGACCGCTGCCGTACCCCAAGGGATCGCATCGCCCATGTATTATCGCCACGCGCTCAAACACAGCAGCCTCCTGGATCTTGGAGCGGAGTCCGAGCCACATTTTCGGGATGCCACGTATGTTCCAAAACGGATCGATTTCGTTCGCGGTTCCCAACGCTGATCGTCGTTGTGCGGGCGACCGGGAGCCGAGAATCGGACCATGCCCACCGTCCACGAACTGCCTATCTGAGAAAACGAGCCGCATCCCCTCTTCCACTCGCAAACGCGCTACTTTTCGCTTTCAGCGTCCGAGGTGGTCCTCGACCGCGGAATACGACGCATTTCAGTTCGCACGCGCGCACCGCAAGTCAGGTTTTCGACTAGAGTGTCCGTAACAGAACACATGTGCACGGGACTGCAATGCCTGTGTGAAATTCCCTTGCCCGAACGGACACACCCTTACCTCTGAGAATCATGCTCGAGTCAGGAAATGAGGTCCGCAGAGCAAGATTACGGTACGTCCTTTGCCATGGGGGTGTTCGTCATCCTGGACGGCGTCTTTTGAAATTGCCGCCAGTAGGGGTGTAGAACGTCCAGCAAATTCGTGATGGACAGCTAAGCTGTGCGATATACATAAAATAGCTTTCTGATCGCATGTTCTCCGTCCTTTTTTTTTTTCTTGCACGTCTACATTGCAAATAAGACCAGAATGGGATAGGCGACTATGCACGAAATAGCAGCGAATAGCGGCGCATCCCTTGATGATAAGCCCCGAACGGCTCTGGACCCCGGGCCGCCACGTCCCGGTAGAACGATCTTCCAAGGTCGTCTCAACGATCGTCGCCTGTCAAAAATAGCCATTAGAATCCATCTGATACAACGGAACCAATGACACTGCCGTCGGGCCGGTTAACCTTATCCTTAGGGGCAATAGCGTGGAGACGGAAGAATTCTGATGGGCTCAAGCGTTCAATGTTTTTAAAGTGTTTTTGCATCAGCGATCGGATCTCCCCTAACTGAGTAAAACAACTAGACGATCCTATGCGGCTGTCTGTGGTTGCTCCAAAGATGGTCCTGAAGCGAATGGTGTTCCTACATCCATGTCGTTTGTGGTGCTCTTAAAGGTCTCGCAGAATCAGCGATGGGCATCGTTTCCGTGGCCCGCAAGGAAGAGGGAGATGAGGCGAGCTTGCCGCGAATGGATTTTATTTGTGCCACAGTGAATTGACAGACCCGAAGGCGCACACATTACGTTGTAAATCTTCCTGAGGGAGAGATATGGAGTACGAATCAGAAATTGCGGGATCTGCAATGGGATGGGCTCGGAAGGACAACTAGGTGAGCATGCAAGATGGAGAAATAGTGCACATCGGGGACAATTTGATCTAATGGCGATAGTGAAGTGCGGTGAGGGGTTGGAAAGATGTTCTGCATGCTGTACAGCAGGAACATCACTGGCTGAAGCAGGTACAGACGATGTCACATGAGAAAGTGTTGAAAACGGCTTTGAAGAAGTGAGTGATTGAACGGAACACTAGGGAATGCAAACCCGTTCACGTCAAGACTTGGATCAAACCTTTTCTCGGCGCCAGGAAGGTGTAGCGTAGAGTATGGAGGGAGTGGGTGGGAGAGGGACACTTCGGCGCTCTGCATGGTGTTGTGCGCCCGGTCGGGGGTTGTCCGTTGGAGGGAGATGATGGTTAACATGAGCGCAAAGAAGCATCCGGCGAGCATCTCACCCGACTCGCAGTATGAGTCAACCAGGGTACCCGCCACAAATACGCCTTTTCCCCCAGACACAGCGGATTGACCGGAGAGAGGGAAACAAACTGCCGTGATGCTGGCATGGTGTCCTAGTTGTTCTTCGAAAGGATGACCAGAGGTTGTGCCAGAGGCGAACGGTTTCATCCACTGATGCGCTCGCGAGGATCCGACCATTTGAGGAAAGGGAGATAGAAGTTACCTAGTAGGTGCGACCTGTCCAGGGTTGTCTAGTCTGTTCTCCCGTATCGAAACTCGAGCAGCGAATTGTTTGGTCGTGGGATGCAGAGAAGAGTCTGCTGCCATCGCCGGACCACAACACGCAGCGGACGTAATCTTTGTGACCCTGCAACGGACCCGGGACGAGCGTACGACCCTTGACGTCGTAAATGTGGATGGTTTCCATCCCTTCGGTCATTTCAATGACGCCACAAGCGAGTTTGCTTCCGTCGGGAGAGAAACGCATGCATGTCGCCCTACCGTCTGGTAATTCAATGATATCACCAGCCTATGCCCCTTGCAGGGTGTAAAAAACCACCCCTGATCTTGAACCACTGACCGCAATGAGTCGACCATCTGGGGAGACAGCAATCCTGTTACAACACGAGTCTAGGGGGTCCCATTCTTTGATAAGTTGGTGTGATTCGACGTCCCATACCTTCCTGTCCCCCCCGGTGATGATCTTGGTGCCATCCCGAGTTAGAACGGAAGAGACCAGGAAGGCCCCGCACTCTATCGATGTCCCTTCTTGCTTCCCATTTTCCAAACTCCATACCCTCACGGTTTTCTCATCACTGGTAACCACCCGTCGTCCGTCAAGGAGAAAGGCCAGGTGGTGGATATAGTCTTCATGCCCAGAGATGACCAGCCGTGGCCGAGAATCGCTGTCAGATGAGATTGCCATGGCGATGATGTATTGGTAGTTGGGTGGAAGCTCAGCTATGCTGCAAAGGCGCATGGCGAAAGCGGGTGTAACAAGTGTAGCTTATGTGAGCAACCGGCCTAACTGGGTGTGATCATCATTAAATGGACCGTTAGAACTGCAGCATACGCTCCTCTGCCAGTGAATACCAGAACACGTTGGCAGTCGCAAACCCGACCAGAATATCACAGATCATGATAATCATGCATTCAAAATCCGGAAAGCCGCCGCCACGGTTGATCGACACCTTTTCCATCGACACTTAGTTCCTTGTTAGTTCTACACTTTCCGATCTCCTTTCCGATTCAATATCTCGCTTTCTCCCATCGGTGGCAATCCAGGGGGTGCGTGGGTGGAGCACCCCGCATGTGCCGACCTCAAATCTGATTCCAGGTCGCAGGGAAACTGCTAGTGGGATGGGGACGATGCAAGGGACAAACCCACGGCAGAGATTGAGTGCGCCCTTGGGCACACCTTCACTTCCGAAGTCATCTATTGGTGCTCTGCCACTCAGAGTCGGTATGGTAAGCCGGGCTTTGGTAAAGCCCGCGCATGTTTCCTCAGGGGACGGCATCAACAATGGTCCGTGCGAATTCAAAAATAGGACGCCTACCAAGGACGAAAGACGATGGCCTGGGTCCGCATATCTTGGAAAAAGATATGCGAGTGAGACTATTAAGCAAGGCAGATACGGAGGTGGGGCAGATCAGCCCTCAAGCTTTAAGCCTAATAGTTACCGCAACATCCGAGTTAATAATGACACGAAACACGCAGAAGGTCGGGGTCTGTGAATGGTTTCCTATGATGGTGACTATGGGGTGCTGCCTTATATGACCCAGCTAAGCTCGGATGCTCCATTCAACACTTGAAACGGTGTCGATCGGGACATGGATTGTGCCTCACGGCTAAAGGTCTGAAGGAGCGCAATGACCCGACGCTACTTCAAATTACCCGTGGAGCGCGTAAGTTATAAGCCTGCTCTGAATATCTCCACTGAGTCTGGCGGAACATGTGCATGAAATAGCGGGTTAGAACTGCAAATGGTCTTAGCGAGCCATGATTAGGGTCAAAAGGCGCAATTGTGAACAAACAAGGGGTGAGGGGTCAGCTTGTGGTGCTGGGACTGGAAGTGGTGGATGTCAAGGCCCGACGTGAGTCGCGTCGCCAATCTCTCCACACCCACCGTCCACAACGTTATTCACAACGACGACCTATACGACGACCTATCGCCAAGGTTCGGATGGACTTTCTCTCTCAAACCTACATCGCCCTTCGAGGGCCGACGGGCGCCCCACAGTCGCCAACGGACACGATCGCCAAGCTCAGTGACCGGCTCTCCCCCTCGACCCTCCTCGCCGACAGACGCGCCGCGGTCATGTCGCTAAAAGGTCTCACGCGGGATTGCAAGGCTGAGGTCGGCGAAAGGGCCCTACCTGGCCTCATCCAAGTCCTGCAAAACGACGCGGAAATCGACCCGGACATCGGCAAGGTCGTCCTCGAAACCCTCCACCAACTCTGCGAGATCGATGAGTCGTCAAAGGAGCTCGGTATCAAGCATACCGATCAGTTTCTCGCCAAAGAGCAAGCGATCCACGCCTTGTTCACCCTTGTCGCCGACGCTCACTTCTACGTTCGTTATGCGACGCTGCAGCTTTTGGCGATCTTGCTTCAAAACAGGCGGGCGGTGGTTCAGGGTTACTTTCTCAAGGCTCCCAATGGTGCACCCGGTATCATATCCGTGCTGGAAGACAAGCGTGAAATCATACGAAATGGTGAAGCCAAGCACTTTCCCTTGCAGAGATAAGAACGTTTTGTTTCCCCTTACTGACGACGATGCTCCTAGAAAGTATCGGCATGATACAGCTATTGATTTCTCAAAGCCCAGATATCCAAAAGGTCCTTGCTTTCGAGGGTGCGTTCGAGAAGCTGTTCAACATTATCACTCAAGAGGGCGGGGTTGAGGGTGGCATCATCGCCCAGGATGCACTGCGATGTGCAGATGGACTGTTGCGTTTCAATGCGTCAAATCAGGTTAGCCCAGCGTTTTTGTCTGTTGGCGACGCTAAGTTTCACAGAGTTACTTCTGTGAGACATCACTACCCGCCCTCCTATGCTCTTTGTTGCTCTTTCCTTCAAATCTTCAACTGCAAGATCCTCCCCCCCAGGAATTTGCGCTGCAGTTCTGGGATCAACAAAAAACCACGAATGTATCTCTCGTAGTAGGGATCATGGGTATGCTCGTTGTTTCCAAGGGTAGCAACGTCAGTATCATTCTTGTCATCTCTCCTTCGTCTCTTTATTATCATTCCAGACTCTAGAGACGACGCTGTATGTCCGATGTTTCGTGGAACTTGCACTCGCTTCGAATGCACCCACTCCACTCAAGACCCAGGTAAATATGTACTTGATCTCATTGCCTGGTCTCATTTCCGATAGGCCCTGCGTTTACTTCCCAGTAATCTTGCGTTCCCTCTGTCTGATGTCATTTTGACGCCTTACATGCCTGTACCTGAGACAAATGGTGAGGAGTGGGATAGATTAGAACCTGCGTCTGCGCTCGATGTGCTCATAGAGCTCGTCTTGCATGGGGAGTACAACGGTTTGTACGGTGACCGGAGACTAAAGGACACTCTCGAGTTGCGTGGTGCCGCTCTCAACGTCTTCGATGTACGTGTTTTTCTCTGCGGCCACTTTCCCCCTCGTTGGTTCAAATTTTTCTAAGAATTTTGTCCGCAAAGAGGAGATCAAGCAAACGATCGTCCAAAGCATGCTGCCTCCAGAAGGTGCGCACACACCCCAGTGTATTCCCCAGGTTCATCTTCACTAACTCTCGCGGAAGTACCGACATCAAATCCGATAGTTTCTCCGCTACTTAATGCTCTATGTATCCCACCTACTTCACCGCTCAACGTCAGGAATGTCACGACGACCCACTTTGGCACACTCTTGTTCGCGCATTTACTCTCATCGTCTCCGCGCTGCAAAGCGCTCGCACGATCCATCAAACCCTCCTTGCCTCTTTCAGCCTCTACGCCTAGTCAAGGCCAGTTTTTCGTTCCGGCCGACAGTGCACCCCCGCCACCTAGCGTTCTGGAACCAGACGATGATGATGCACCCCAAAGCCTTATCCCACTCTTCACTGAAAACCTTTCCTTGTCTTTCTTGTCCAAATCGCGGGTAGACACTGCGGACGAGAGAGAGGTGAGAGAATGGGAGCGGCTGATTGTGGGGTATCTTTGCTTGCTGTCACAGTGGCTCTGGGAGGATCCAAGGGCTGTCAGGGAGTTTCTCGAAGCGGGTGGTCTCGGTGTGGTGAGTCTATTTACACAATTACTTGCGGTCGTCTCTCCAACCGTGACCCGTCGTCGAAGCTTGTGGAACCCATCAACCAAACCTCGGAAACCGAAAGCCTCGTTCCCGGTCTCTGCGCATTACTTTTGGGGGTATGCTACGACTTCAATAGCGAACCCGGAGAAATCACACGGTTGGTCATCATCCCTTTGATGATCTTATTTCGCAGGACGGGCACATGCTTATACTGATCGTGTTATCCCTGTTTCTTCCACACAGATCGACGATCCACGCCATCATCTCTCGGCTTGGTGTCGATATGCTGATTGGTCAAATGACGCGTTTCCGTGAGGACGACCGATTAAAATCGGTCACGCCTGAGTCGATGGTCGTATCATCCTGGACGCCCGCTGGCATGAGCGTCGGGGTCGGTCCCAACCAGAATCCAACCGAGCAAGAGGGGGAGATCTGGATCGACTGGGCCTTTATCGATTTCTGGAAATCGAACCATCGTAAGCTTGCGCCCGACATGTCGTTTGAGATGGCTGACAGGAAATTGGCGAACTGTTGGCTCGGTCGACCTGTGGGGGGCGCCTGACTGATCTAGATACGGTTCAGCGTGGGTTGAGCGCGGACCCGAACGCGCTGTCTACGTCTTCGTCTTCTGGTAGGTCGCCACGTTGCCACGGTCGGGCGTCAGACGCTGGTCTCCCTCTCTGACGATATCCTTTTATCCTTACCTCCTCCTCACCACCTGCGTTTCGTAGGCCCGAGCGCTGAGTCTGCCATGTTGATCAACTCGCTGCGCGACGTGATCCGGACACAGGCGACCGAGATGGAGGCGCTCCAAGCTCAACTCAAGGACCTTACCACGAGCTCTTCAGTGCAGGTACGTTCCCGCTCTCGCAGTCACTCCCCCGTCTCTCCTTGCGGCCCTACGTGTGGTGGTGACAACGTATCCCTAACCAGCTCGAGGACCTCCGCGTGCGGATCGCAGATCTCGAGGCTGCGCTGGAAGACGCGCAGAGGAAGAAGACGGACGTGGAGAAGGAGCAAGAGGATCTCCTCGTCCTCCTTGACGAGATGAGTACGAAGCGGAGAGGCGACAAGGCAAGAATGCGGGAGGCTGGGCTAGAGGTGTCCGAGGACGAAGGGGAGGACGATGACGACGAGGGAGTGGAGGAGTGAGGAGAGGAGGACGCACAGTCAGAGCGGACCGGTCGTATGTGTGTTCTTTTACCATGGTCGGATCACGAGGGGGGGGACCAGCTTGCGGATTGCGGACGGGTCGGCACACCTTTTTTCTTTCTCAGTGACTAGTAGTTTGATAACGGGTTCTGTCATGCGGACGGTGTAGCAGGCTCACCCCCAGGGTACGTGACCTTGTGCTGTGACCAGGTCAAAGCAAGATCAGAATTATGCAACGTATTTATGGTTTTGATCGAGTGGGGAAACCAAATCATCCCCTCGTTTCTCCATCCGCGAAAGCGCAAATATCATGCGGAAGGAATGACCGGGCCTATCGCACAATTTGGGATAAATAAATGGTGTTCCTGTGCGCCCCATGCAAGTATGTCAGAAGTGTGAGTGAGCGTGGAAGCACTGTGCGGTAGGTAGGAGCTCGAACACAATAGTGGTGACCTGGGGCCGGCTGAGTGAGCGGGAGAGACGAGGTGGACGTGAAGTGCATAGTCGGACCGAGTCGGCCAAGAAAGGGAAGGGAACGCAACCTAGCTAGATACAACTACTGATGGGCCGACCTCCAACAGGAACGTTCCTCCGACCGAGTCGTCCACTCGGGAAAGACATAAATAACGAGACTCGGCTGCGCCAACGGCCAAACGTAGTAGGCAGTAAGGGCGGTAGGTCAACCGTCGCCTCACGCCGCCTGCCCGATCGGCACCAGCATCCGCGCATCCCGCCTCCTCCCATCTCAAAACTCGAACGATGCGCCATACGTCCTCCCAGTCGCTCCCGAGCCCCAGACTCACGCGGACGTCGCCCAGTTCACGGCGGACGCGTGTCTCGACTTCCTCCAGCGTCGCCCCGTCGGAGAGGCCATCCATCACGTTTTGGATGCCAAGGGGGGCCGACGCACCGCCAGGATTGCACATACAACCCGCACGCAATGAAATGCTGTGCATCGCGGCTGCGTGTTCGACGAACGGGTTCGCCTGTAGGCTGTTGGGAGAAGAAATGAACATCATGTTAGATTCACAAGCATGCGCACAGCCGCTGTTGCGACCGGTCAGCACGCCAGTGCGCATACGGTGCACATAC
>JBBPKC010000327.1:0-25866 GCA_038089055.1 Tylopilus aff. balloui
ATACTTACCCTAATGGTGGTGTGCTTTATATATTACCAAACAGCATAGGAATTGTGCTTAGCTTTAGTAAAGTTATAAATAGTACAAACTCTTGGCTACAAGATTGCCCCCTAGATCACATGATTTGAATCACATGCTTTGAAGATATAATCAAAATAAAAAGCAATCACATGGAAAGGGTTTTTGCACTTTTGAAATAATAATATTAGTACTTGATGTAGCCTCCTTTTGCTCTAGGCACTACCTGAATCCTCCTAGGCATGCTCTCAATCAACTTCTGACATTTCTTAACAGATATCTTATCTCACTCTACTTAAACTCTATTTTACAATTTATAAATTCCTTTGATAGGTTTTTATGCCATATTACCATGTACAAAACATAGGGAAGTATTGGATATGCATCTACAATAGCAAGTAGTGTGACATTTCATCTTCATTTGTAGAATAGATTATTTATAGTAGTCACATGAGATATACAAGGCTATCACTATATAAGCAGCTCAGCAGCAGCTGAGTTTTAATAATACTCTTGATTTTATGTTATTATCATTACCTATAAGCAACTAGGTAAGTAGCTAAGTAGTGTAGCATATTTGCAATAGATTGTGGTATGCATGCACTATTTATATTAAGCAAAAACAAGACATCAATGGAATTCCCTTAGAGATTAGCTGCTCACATCCATTATGATGATTGTGCCTGTCATATTCTAGGCCTCAAAAGCCAACTCTAGACCCTCTGGATGCATTCCAGTACCATTCATTTAGTCTCTAACATGTGTTTTATATATTAGCAATTACAAGCTGCATCCATGACAGTTGGCTATAGCATTATCCTGGTTATAACATTTGTTGAAAGAGCACGTCACATGACTGTGGTACTCAACCTCCATATTAGTAAATATTACATAAGGACATTACTGTAGTATATAACTTCAAACTCCACTCTGAGTTTGAATAATACTCTTGACCTCTAACCACTACCATTGCACTTCAATCACCCCAAAGCACTACTACAATGTAAGTGCTAGTGTACAAGTAGCGTAGTACCTGTGGTTTTCTACAGGTTATGAGCCCTGGTTTGATGCTGAGTCAGTTGAGCTTGATGATATTGCCCAAAAGGTGTACTCATCGCTTCTAACACTAGGCTCACTGGTCTTTGGGCATGCTTCGTGTTGCTCATCGATGGGCTAGTTGCCTCTGATGACTATATCATCGCTGTTGCATGAACTTACATGCGACTGATTGTCATCATAAGTATTTACCCTTAGGGGAACCTTTGCTCGTATGTTTTATGACTATCGAGTAGTATGACTAATGTTCTTTTAGAACAATGTTATCCTCTGTCGCCAAAGATGTACGCATTCCTATCTTCATGGGAAGCAATTAGAACATTTAGTGGCCTATGATCCAGGCCTATATTCATGCCTCTGGCTGCACATGGATCTAGGCTCTTGATAAGCCTGAGGTCCCTCTCATAACTGCCAAGGCTGAGGTTATCAATCACTGGATTGCCTGGACGAAGGTGAATGATACAATCATCGACACGATGTAGTTTCATATGACAGATTTACTCTGTTAGAAGTTTAATCAATCAGGAGCCACTAAGCTCATTAAAGCACTTCGTAATAAGTTCGATGTCAAGTTGATTCTGTCTGCCTACTCCCTCTTCAGGGAGCTCCTTGATATATAGATTTCTGCCAATGCTTACTCCTCTCTAGCCTTGAACAAGGTCGACACCCTTTTCGCTTGGCTCACAGCAGCCAAATATACATTCTTGGACAAGGTCAAGGCCATGATGCTTCTGGCCAAGCTCCCTGCAACTATGTAGATTGTAGCCCAAATGCTAACGGCAAAGAAGAATTCCGCTAGTATAGTAGTGGACCCCACAATGGTGGAGATTCACTTTGCTGTTGTCCTAGCCTGGGAGCAGTGCTCTTTTATACATGGCAAGGGCAATGGCCAGCAGGCCAACAAGATTTCAGCTATCAAGTCGAAGGGCATTAAGCCCAAATTTTCCCAGTAGCAGAAACCTGCTTTCTTGTTTAACAATGAGTCAAGGCAGAAGAAAGCTCGCAAGGGAAAGAAGAGTGGCAAGGGTAAGCCCCAGGCCAATGCTGCTGAAGTTTCATTCTTTGCCATCACCGCTTCCATCTTCATGCACACCACTGGTCCTGCCTTGATGCCTGACCCACATCTCCTTGCACACTAAAGTGCACAGCTATATTAAGGATCCATGGGCTCTCCCACAGACACCTGCATCCAGTAGGCATTTATGCTTGCTGAGCATATGGGCATTCAGCCCTCCTATGAGTCAATCCACACTATCGATGCTGACCTAACCTCCGGGATCTAGTACAAGATTATCTTTCTCGAGGTTCGCCTCTCCATCATCGCTCCTGAGCCTGCTTCTCTCCAAGGGTGGGTTCCTTTTGCTGGATATGTTGAGAGTGACAATGTCACTCTTAACATCATGGAGTTCCTGGAGTCAGAGGATAAGGCACTGCTGTTGAAGAAGTGGAAATGCTCCCATCGTACCAAGCATGCTATTGAGCCTACTCCTATGGAAACATGGGATATTGTTAACATTGTCAATATCTATGGCTTGGACATAGATGCTGAGGTAGCGGACACTGCAGGTTTGGAACCAGTTAGCCCAGTGATCAATGATTTTTCCATGTCATATGTTTCTCATTCTTTTATGTGGACTGAAGCTGACAATGAGTTGCTTGAACTTTTAGTTTGTGATTCTCCTCCTTTATGTACTGTAATAGATAGAGTACACTCCGCATGTATGGTAGAAGCACAAGACATTCTAGATACTCATATTCTAGTTGCTGCTCCTGTCTTAGACTTAAAGTGTGCTTGTAAGACAAGTGACTATAAGTGCAAAGGCCATGACAAAGGATTTAAAGATCTTTGGATCCTCGATTCAGGTGCTTCTATGCACTTCATGCCTTATAAGGAGAACTTTGTCGAATATAGAGTGCTGGATAAAAAAGACCACATTGCTATGTCTACTGCTACCTCTGTGATATCAGTTATAGGGCTTGGATGAGTTCTTGTACAATGGATTGATGGCTTAGGCCAGGATCAGATCCTTGCATTATATGACATTGGATATCTACCCAATTCAGGGGTCTATCTTGTCTCAATGGGCAAGCTCCTACAGAATGGCGCTCGTGTTGAGGGTGCTGGCTCTAAGATTTGTATGTTATATGGAGATGGTAAAATCTTCGCCAAATTCATGGCTGGTAGGATGGGACCTACTCTATACATGATTCCAGCCTTGCCACTCCATGAGCATAAGTCCACGATAACTAGATTCATATCATTTGACATTATACATAAAAGGTTTGGACATCCCTCTAAAGACATCCTTTGTCAAGCTAAGAAGCACACTATTGGCTTCCCTGACATTTCATTTCCATCTGAAGACCTAGTATGCTCTGGTTGTATTAAAGGCAAATTACCTTTGAGGAGTTTCCCTCCAACTGAGTGTCATGCTACTAGAGCTTTCGAGCTCGTGCACTCAGATCTCAAGTCCTTCCCTATGGAGTCATATTACCACAATAAATATATTATTATGTTCCTAGATGATTTTTTATCACATGCATGGACTATTCCCATTAAAAGGAAGAACAATGCCTTGAGTGCTACTCAGCACTTCCTAAAGATGGTGAGCATCCAATACGAAGCTAGGATAAAGGAATGGATGTCTGATGCTGGGGGAGAATATAAATCCCAAGCATTTGACACGATGCTCAAAGAGGCAGGCATTACGATTTTTCAATTGGCCCCTCACACTTCGATGTAGAATGGCAGAGCTGAAAAGCTCATGTGGACACTTTTCGACAAGTCAGAGTCGATGTGGCATGATGTTTGCACCCCTGACAGTTGGTGGGAGTTCTCATTCGCTTATGCCATACATGTATATAACCACATGCTGATTACTCGCTTAAATGGCAAAATGCCTTTTGAGTTAATCCGAGGGCAGGCACCTAATGTCAGCCATCTTAGGGTGTGGGGCTATGCTGCTTACGTGCACATTTTTCCTGAGACTCGATCCTCAAAGTTAGCCCCTAAGACAGAGTCTATGATTCATATTGGCATTGCACCTGGCATAATGTCGAATTATATTTTCATGAGAACAACCAACCAGATGTATACCTCCACGTATGCCATCTTTGAGGAAAATAGATTTCCAAAGTGCATAGAAGTGAGAATCTTCTTGAGATGAGAACTGTCTGCTTCTGAGGATGGCCCTTCTTTTGGTCCAGACCTTCCTGGTCCCTCAGATGACCAGCCCGGTCTACCATCCTTACCATTACCACCTCCTACCCATTCCACCACTCTAGTGCCTTTACCGTCGCAAAGGCCAGTCACTTCACAAAGGTGTCAGCCTCTGGCATCACCTGCCATTTCCCCCGCTTCTCGTCGCTCACAGCGAGAATGCTGTGTGTGAACTTGCCCAGATAACATGTATGGTAATGACCGACACCCAGTTGAGCAACAGCAGAATTCAGATAGACTCGGCCGATGGTGAGACATTGTTAATGAACCTGAATGCTCATCCCGTCCAGCAGAACTGGCTCCTTGGATGCCCAGTGAGATTCCCAACACACCTGCGCCGCAAGATTCCCAACCCTCACAAGACAGCAAGTTGTTCCCTTCTGAAGAGGAGGTTGAGTGCCTATGTCGGGAAGGGGAAATAGGATTAATTGTGCATCTTATGTCAAAGGCCATATCTCACAAATCGTCTTCTGCAGAGATGAAGCCAGTACAAGAGTGGACCTATCAGGACATTCTTAAACTCCCTTCAGCTGAACAAAAAAAGTAGAGAGCTATCTGTGAACAGAAGCTTAAAATGTTGCATGAGTGACAAGTCTATGAACTCGTGGATGTACCCAAAGGGCATAAGGTTATTGATAACCACTGGGTTTTTGACATTAAATCTGATGGTTGCAAAAAGGCATGCCTTGTCACCAAAGGTTTCACCCAGGTCAAGAGTATAGATTTCGACCAAATCTTCTCTCCAGTAGTGCATTTTGAGACCATGCGCTTAATGCTTGCACTCTCTGCACTCGAGAACTGGCATATCGAGGCACTTGATGTCTGATCAGCTTTTCTTTATGGAAAACTCATAGAGGAACTCTATATGAAATAACCTGATAGCTTTAAAGTCAAAGGCCAAGAGCACAAAGTCTGCTGACTTTTATGTGCTATTTATGGTCTGCAACAAGCTGCCATAGTGTGATGGGAGACCCTCAATGAGTCTATGAAGGACTTAGGCTTTAAGTGACTCAAGTCCGATACTGGACTATTCCTCTATCAGAAAAAGAACACATCAATCATTGTTGCCATTATTTACATTGATGATGCCATGTTTTGTGGTCTTTCTAAGTTGATTGTAGATGAGATTAAGGCAAAGTTTATGAGTAGATGGGAATCTCACGATTTAGGTATACTCAAAGAGTATCTCTGCATATGCATTCAACGATCAGGAAAGTCGATCTTAATTGATCAAAATGACTACCTTCTGAAAGTTGTTGAGTGCTGTGGGATGATTAATGCCAGATCTACCCCAACTTCTTTGCCTGAGGGTTATTACTCTCTCTCTAATACAGATCCTGTAGACCCAGAACTATGATCCCATTACCAGATAGTGATCAGTTCCTTTCTATACCTTTCTCTTGGTACACGTCCTGACATTGCCTATGCTGTAATAGCAATGGCAAAGCACTCAGCGAATCCTTCTCAGGATCATCTCAACAGGGCACTCTACATATGTTGCTACCTAAATGGCACATGCGACACAACCCTTGTTTATGATGGTGCATCTGAAGCTGGATTAATTGCACACACGGACTTAGATTAGGGATCTGATCCTAATACATGGCAATCAACTACTGGATTTGTAGTGAAACTAGCCAATGCTGCAATAGCTTGGAAGATGCATCAGTAGAGTTGAGTAGCTTACTTCTCTACCAAAGCTAAATATGTTTCACTCTCCAATTGTAGTCATCAACTGGTATAGTTGAACTCCTTGTTCAAAGAGCTTGGATACGATTTGAAGCCGATCCCCCTATGCAGTAACAATCAGGGTTCTATATTTATGGCATCTAATCCGATTACCAAAAAGCGATCCAAACATATAGACATTTGCTAGCATGGTATTTGAGAATTTGTCCATGAAAAGTTGATTGAGCTCTTTTATATTGAAGGCTCTGAGAACCCTGCCAATTTACTAACAAAAAATCTTGGCAGAGTAAAGTTTGTAAAATTCTGATCACAGTATGGCCTAATCTACAGTGACACACAGTTCTAGTAAGCTAGTTCTTTTATGTTTTTCTATTATTATGTACAAAACATGGGGGAGTATTGAGAGAGCATGTCACATGACTGTGGTACTCAACCTCCATATTAGTAAATATTATGTAAGGACATTACTGTAGTATATAACTTCAAACTCTGCTCTGAGTTTGAATAATACTCTTGACCTTTAATCACTACCATCGCACTTCAACCACTCCAAAGCACTACTACAATATAAGTGCTAGTGTACAAGTAGTATAGTACCTGTGGTTTTCTACAACATTGTATATTCTGGAGATGTTAATTGCATTAAACCAACCCTGACCTTGGGGTCAATCCTAATAACTGTTGATGCAGTAGTCATGGGACTGTGAAACTTGAATTAATTTGTTTGCTATACTACTCCAACTCTGAAGTATGTTGTCCATCCTGTTGTTTTGGTGCAAGACAGTAATCATTGATAATGTACTCTTGTTTGCTCTGGCAGGAGTAACTTTATCCATTAAAGCATTTCATGCACAATTTTAGAAATTTGATGCACACAAAGAATATATGCTCTATGCATGCACTTCCAGCAGGCAGAGGCAGGATGATTTCATATGGTCTCTGAGTGGAATGAGAATTCACATCTGTAGAAAACCATAGGCTACACTACTAGCTACTATGTACTCACATGGTAATGGAGTTGGGTAGTTGGCTTAAGTGCAATGATAGTGATTAGAGATCAAGAGTATTATTCAAACTCAGAGCTGAGTTTGAAGTTATATAGTGACAGTCTATAGCTATCACGTGACTACCACATTTGGTTACTTATGTAATCTACTAAATGGAGGTTGAGTATCACAGTCATGTGATATGCTCTTTTGTTAAGAGTGAACTGACTAAGTCCTACGTAACTCCGGAACTCCGGAGTTGAGGTGAATGGGGCGTTGGCTTCACCTTATGTGGTGTGCCCTTGCACCAGAATCGTGCCCTGGTATTTCGAACGGAGGGTCGGAGATTGGAGGTCCGGGGTCTGGAGGTCTGAGGTTCGGAGGTCTGAGGGTCAGAGGTCTGAGGGTCGGAGGGAGGAGAGAGGGTGTCAAGCTCTCAATGAAGGTCACAGGAGAATGAGAGGAAGATAGACTCAGTCATCTACATTGATAGTCTTTGTCAATATTCGAACTGAGGTCTACAGGCAGTAAACTACAGAGTTTATATACGGAGGGAAAACCGGATGACTAAGTCCGGAGTAGGAATGAAGTATATACTAGAAGTGTCAAGTATTGGCTCTACTGAGTTGGAGCCTCAGGATCATGCTCCGAGTGAGCAATGACATCGGAGTAGTTCTAATACCGAAGGATGAAGCACATGTAGTCCAGAAGAATGGGAATGTAGGCAAATGAGAAACGGAAGTCATAGGAATTTACTAATGTCAGTCTGGAAGAAATGAACGGAGTGGAAGACAGGAAATAGTCCAGAGTTATACCGGTGTTTGTCTAGAAGGTCCAGAGTTGGCTTTTGAAGCCCAGGATATGACAGTATCCCTCTCTTAGGCCTGAACCCTTGAAGGCCTTTGAGGTTCACGTGATACCGTTGATTGACGGAGTTGAAAAAACAGAGCAAAGCACGGAAATCTTCTGTGAGGTATAAAGTCCGGGTGTTCCACTACTGACCTCTCAGTGCTGTACCACCATGTCCGAGTACACGGATATTCAGGAGTGGGACGATGAGCACCTGGCAGAGTGCGCTGAGGACGGCGATGAGCTATGGGATGCGAAGGCGGTGGAGCGGAGATGTCGGATGAAGGCACAAAAGGAGAAGGAGCGGAGGAGAGCTGAGCAAGAGGCTGAGCAGCGACGTGCAGAGGCAGAGGCAGAGGCCCGGAGGAGGGTAAGTCTGCCGCGGTGTGAATGGTCAAGGCTAACGGACTACAGGCAGAGCAGGTGGCAAGGGAGCAAGGCTCCAGCAAGGGAAAGGGGTGAGTGGAGCCGGTGCCAGTGTGCCGGAGGTGTGAGGACCGGGGGCTGGACTGTACTCTCGGTCCAGGAAAGTCAACGGCATGTGTGGAGTGCCGCAACGTGAAGGCGAGGTGTGAACGGCTTGGCCAGGAGAGGACGGGGCCAGCAAGGAAACGGAAGCGGCACATGGAGGAGGCAGAGCGACCTTAGAAGAAGACGAGGTCTGAAGGGGAAGGATTGGAGAGGGTATTGGAGATGGCGGAGTGTGCCCGGATTATCGTGGTAGTGATCTGGGACCATCGGGATGCAATCAAGGGGCGACTCGATCACCTCACGATCATGGTGTCCCAACTGGTGGACCTCAAGACAAGTGAGGTCTACCCAAATGACGAGTGTGAGAAGGACAAGGAAGACGAGGAGGACGGGGAGGACGGGGAGGGAAATGAGGACGACAAGATCGGAGCAGCGAAGGTGGAGGTATTGGCGATGGAGGAGGAAGAAGCCGGAAGGGCGGAGTTGGTGTGGATGATGGCAGAGGACGGAGAAGGGGAAGAGGACGAAGAGGATAAGGACGAGGAAGTGTAGTAGATAGTCTTGTAAATGTTAACAGATTTTTTCGGGTCAAGTGGAGTGAGGTCCGGGCTTCTCTGGGTACCAGAGATGGAAGTCCACGACAAGCTCCGAAGCGTGACCTAGTTCAGTTGCAAGTAACCACAAAGTTTCTTCATCTATCCCTTCATATCCAGACCACCGCACCAAATATAGAAGTTTGCAGTTCCATCGCCTTCGATCTATCTTTAAGTCAAGGATTTTTGATATCTCATATTCTGGTTTGCCATCAACCTCAACCGGAGGCAGAGGTGATTGTGTGCGATTTGGAATGGTATTAGGGGTTGCGGGTTCTAGTTGAGAAACATGGAAGACCGGATATATGGACTTCATGTTCTCCAGAAGCCGGAGGGTGTACGAAACTGCGCCAGCTTGAGCTATGATTTCATAAGGACCTAGATTTTTCTTGGAGAGCTTCTTAGAGGGGCGCGTGGAGCGGAAGTATTTTGCCTTGATGAAAACCTGACTACCAACTTTGAAGTCCGGTGCCAGAGTTCACTTGGCATCTGCAGGTCCTTGATATCATTGCTAGGCTAGGGCTATTTCATCATAGAGGAGGCTGTGGAGGGAGTCGAGGTTGATGGAGTATTCTCGGGCTTGGGCAGAGGTGAGATCGTGTTCAGGATGGACGGAGATATTCGGATGATAACCTTTATTGGCAAAGAACGGGGAGATACTGGTGATAGCATTCGGAGCATTGTTGCAGGCGAACTCCATGAGAGGCAGGAGCTTGGACCAGTTGTCTTGCTGGTAGTTGCAATAAATCTAAAGGTACTATTCCAGGGTCTGATTCATTTGCTCTGTTTGTCTGTCATCCTCTGGGTGGTAACCGGAGGTGAAGTAAAGTTGGATATCTAAGGCTTTCCTGAGTGAGTGAAAGAAGTGGGAGACAAACTCCGAGCCTCGATCGGAGGTGATGTGTAAGGGAACTCTGTGCTTGGAGAATACATGGAGCAGGAATAGTTTTGCTAACTCTGGAGATGTCACCTTGTTGTTGGTCAGAATGAAGATGCACTGTTTGGACAATCTGTCCACGACTACAAGGATTGTGGTCTGTCCGGAGGACGGAGGGAGTTGTTCAATGAAGTCCATGGAGATCGAATTCCATGGCTTCTCTGGAATGGGGAGTTGTCTCAGAAGCCTGTAGGGCTTATGTCTGGGGACCTTGGCATGTGCGCAGGCTGTACAGGAGGAAACATAGTCTTTGACGAAGGTCCGGATGCCTGGCCATGTGTATTCGCGTCAGATGAGTTCTAAGGTCTGGTTCTGTCCGAAGTGTCCAGAGAGCAAATGGTCATGTTTGTACCAGAGGACTCGGAGGCGGAGGTCATCTGCATCTGGGACGTAGATGCGATTATCTAGATGGAGGTAGCCTTTGGAGTCTACGGTCCAGCGGGAGTCGGAGGATTCGGAGTCAGACATGTGGGTGGATACTAAAGGATCGGAGGGAAGCGCGGATAGGATATTTCTGTGAAGGGACTCGATGTCGAACAGCATACTGGCCTGGAGGACCGGAGTTGCTAAAATCGTTGCCCTGAGGGACAACGCAAGCTGTTCTTGGGTAAATATGGGTCGGAAGTTCTGGGGGTTTATGAGCACATAGTCCCTATCCCCCTCTTTGGGATAGATGTCCCAGCATCTAGTGAGGGAGTCGGGTTTTGCACCTAGGTATCTAGGGCGGAAGCAGATGACCATATTGAACTGTGAGAGGAACTCCGACCACCGGGCTTGTCGCCGGGTCAGGAGTTTGGTGGTTGCGAAGTATTCCAAGTTCTTGTGGTCCGTGACTATGTCAATCGGAGTTCCAGAGCCTTCAAGGTAGTGCCGCCAAGTCCGGAAGGACTCGTGGATGGCAAGTAATTCCTTGTCATGGGTATCATAGTTGAGTTCTGGAGTGGAGAGGGTTCGGGAGTAGAAAGCTACAGGGCAGATTTCATTGTCCGGGCATTGGATGGAAAGAATGCTGGCGATGGCATAGTCAGAGGCATCTGTCTCGATGATCAAAGGGAAGTCGGGGATCCAATGGGATAAGATAGAGGCGGAGGTAAAAGCATCCTTGAGGCGCTGGAAAGCGAAGCGACAGGTGTCGTTGAAATTCCATGGAGTACCCTTTCAGGTGAGGCAGGTGAGCGGAACAACAAGTCCAGAGTAGTCGGCAATGAATCTCCAGTAGAAATTAGCGAATTCAAGGAAAGACTGTATATCTTGGACCTTCTGGGGTTCGGGCCAATCAACGATGGCCTTTACCTTTTCTGGGGACATGGAAAGTCCGGTTGAAGAGAGTCGATATCCAAGATACTCGGTGGAGTTGGTGTGGAATTTGCATTTTTCGGGTTTGGCATAAAGTCCATGTTTTCGGAGATGCCGGAGTACTTCCCGGACATGCTCTTCATGTTTCACACAGTCTTCGGAGAAGATGAGAATATCATCCAAATAGACGATGATGGAGATGTTGAGAAGATCTGCGAAGATGGAGTTGATGAACTGCTGGAAAGCCGCAGGGGCATTGGTGAGACCAAATGGCATGACAAGCCATTCAAATGATTCGTAGTGTGTCCAGAAGGATGTCTTCCACTCATCTCTGGTGGCGATGCAGACTAGATGGTAGGCATGCTGGAGATCGAGCTTGGTATAAATCTGAGCGCAGCTTGGAGCATCTAGGAGGTTGGAGATGTGGGGGAGTGGATAGCGGTCCTTCTTCGTGATCTTGTTGAGTCCGTGGAAATCTACACAAAGGCGGAGTGAACCGTCCTTCTTGTGGACGAAGAGTACTAGAGCGGTGTGAGCGGAGTTGGACGGGCAGATGAATCCCATGGAGAGGTGTTCATCAAGAAACACTCAGAGGGACTCGAGTTTGGATGTGGAGAGGGAATAGATAGTTCCTATTGGCGAAGATACTCCTTCTTCCAATTCGATCTTTGGGTCGAATTCGCGGTGCGGGGTGAGCTTGGATGCCTTGCCCTTGCTGAATACATCTGCGAAATCATGATACTCTGGAGGAACTCCAGAGAGATCAATTGGTTCAGAGTCGGCGGAAACGGAGCAGAGATTGCTCTCCTGAGGGTAGAGTGATAGAGCAAACTGCACTGAGCCCTCAAGACGACAGGCAAGTGCAAAGGCAGGAGCACTAATGAGCGCTATAGATGGTGCCTTGTGGTCATGGGTACGCGGTAAATCGGGGTCGGAGTCAGCCGGAGGAATGAGTTCTGAAGGCTACGAAGTTGAGCTTGGGTTTGCTAGCATGGGATACTTGGATGCTCGGAACGAGATACTGCTCGTAACCCAATCAATCAATGGATTGTAGCGGGCGAGCCAGTTGTGTCCTAGAACAATAGAACAAGAACCATCTAGTGGAGTGACATAAAATGTCGTCGGAGTGATATTACTGGTCAAAAAATGGACAAAGAGATCAATGGCTTGAGTCACAGAGGAATTCAAGGTGCCATTGAACAAACGGAGGGATAGCGGAGGGACGGAGTAGGTTGAAAGTCTGTTCTTCTTCACAAATATTGAATCTATGAAGGAATCGGAGGAGCCGGAGTCTATTAATGCGGGGAAAGGGGGGATGTTCTGGAAGACTAGGGAGACAGAGGGTAGGAGTGATTTCGGAGTTGAGAGAGTGGACGCGTTGAGTTGGATCTCCTTGGGTGCACGGGAAGAGACAACGCAACCTCCAGTCCGTGTGGAGTCACGAAGATCACGGACTATTTTTTTACCTTGGTGGAGGCCTCCAGTTTAGTTTCTGGAGTTTCGATCGTGGTGGCGTAGCCTTTGGTTGAGCGGGAGGAAAACTTCGGGCATTCCTTAGCCTTGTGTCCTGCTTGGCCACAGAACATGCAGAGGTTGCCATTGAAGTGGCGCTTGCGTTCAGCTGCAGTGAGCTTTCCATTCTCCCCGAGCTTGGATGACAAGTCCGGTTTAGGGGAAGCGGAGGCTCCAGAGTTGTTGGAAGTGCTGGCAGACTTCCCTTGGGAATCCTTGGAGGTACTAGAGGAGCCAGCGGACGAGATGTGGGTTTTGTCGGATGTCTTGGAGGTATTGGAAGGAGGCTTCACTTGGCGGTTAACCTCGGACTTGCACTCCCAATAGTGCATGTTGATGGCATGGGTGAGTTGGCAGAGTTTGGAGAGCGTGGGGGGTTTGCCGACTCACGAGATTTCATCTTTGATGTGGTCCGAAAGGCCATTGTAGAAATGATGCCAGAGGGTGCCTTCTCCATAGCCCCAGACTTGCGAAGCTATCCTGTTAAATTCCACCACATATCTATTAATCCTTTGACCATCCTTCATCGTCAAGTGGTCTAGTTGGTGCTCCGCATCTCTGACGGGGTCATGCGATCCAAAGTTGGTCTGCAACTCCAGGACAAACTCCTTGAAATTGTCCATCCAAAAGGGACGGAGTGTGGGGTTTTCCATCTGGAGGAGGTCCAGCTCGAACCATTCCAGCGCTATTCCCTTTAGGTATGATTGGGCAAATGTGACCTTGGCACGGTTGGAGGCGAAGGCTTTCGGATGGTTTTGGAAGTTTAATTCACATTGGACTAGGAAGACCCAGAGTTTACAGGGATCTGTTCCATCAAACTGGTCCAGTTCCCGGACTTTTGTCCGTTGTGAGGGTTCAGAGGATTTCTTTCTTGAAGAGTGAGTGAGAACCCGGATAGTGCTTGCCAGGTTGGCGAGTGTGTCTCGCAGGATGTGTTCTTCTTCGTCAGATGAATCGGGGTCAAAATCGTCTGCTGGGAGGTCGGAGTCACTAGGGGGGTCATCTCTGGGTCTGTCTGGATCTACCGGATTGACACAGATGCTAGGAGTGTGAAAACTAGGGGGGTTGGTAGGATCACCGATGTCCATGAGCTCTTCAATGTGCGCTCCAGGTGAAGGGGATCGTGGAGGCCAGTGCACTTGAGACACAGATGGGGTGTGCTGACGAGCAGAGAAGCTGAGAAATTGTTTGACAAAGTCAGGGGCATGACAGTTGCTGCTTAAGGCATTGAGAGGGTTCTCAATAGCCCTTGCATGTGACCGTGTCATGCGGATCGACATGGTTAGGGATTCCGATGCAAGTGTGAGTTCGAATATACTATTAAGAGTGAACTGACTAAGTCCTGCACAACTCCGGAACTCCAGAGTTGAGGCGAATGGGGCGTTGGCTTCACCTTATATGGTACGCCCTTGCACCGGAATCGTGCCCCGGTATTTCGAATGGAGGATTGGAGGTCGGAGGTCCAGGGTCCGGAGGTCTGAGGTCTGGAGGTCTGAGGGTCAGAGGTCTGAGGGTCAGAGAGAGGAGAGAGGGTATCAAGCCCTCAACGAAGGTCACAGGAGAATGAGAGGAAGATAGACTCGATCGTCTACATTGATAGTCTTTGTCGATATTCAAACTGAGATCTACAGGCAGTAAACTACAGAGTTTATATATGGAGGGAAAACCGGATGACTAAGTCCAGAGTAGGAATGAAGTATGTACCAGAAGTGTCAAGTGTTGGCTCTACTGAGTCGGAGCCTCAGGATCATGCTCCGAGTGAGCAATGACATCGGAGTAGTTCTAATACCAAAGGATGAAGCACATGTAGTCCGGAAGAATGGGAACGGAGGCAAATGAGAAACAGAAGTCATAGGAATTTACTAATGTCAGTCCGGAAGAAATAAACAAAGCAGAAGACAGGAAATAGTCTGGAGTTATACCGGTGTTTGTTCGGAAGGTCTGGAGTTGGCTTTTGAAGCCCGGGATATGATATCTTTCAATACTCTCCCATGATTTATACATGGTAATAGAAAAATCATAAATGAACTAGCTTACTTGGACTGTGTGTTACCATAGATTAGGCCATACTGTGATTGGAATTTTATAAACTTTACTCTGCCAAGATTCTTTGTTAGTAAATCAGCAGGGTTTTTAGAGCCTTTAATATAGAATAGCTTGATTAACTTTTCATGGACAAATTCTCAAATACCATGCCAGTGAATGTCTATATGCTTGGATTGCTTTTTGGTAATTGGATTAGATGCCATAAATATAGAACCCTGATTATCACCACACAGGGGAATTGGCTTTAAATCATATCCGAGCTTTTTGAACAAAGAGTTCAATCATACCAGTTGGTGGTTACAATCGGAGAGTGAAACATATTCAGCTTCAGTAGAGGAGTAAGCTACTTAACTCTGCTGATACATCTTCCAAGCTATTGTAGCATTGGCTAGTTTCACTACATATCCAGTAGTTAATCACCAAGTATTGAAATCAGATTCCCAATCTGAGTCCATGTGTGTGATTAATCCTGCTTTGGATGCACCATCATAAACAAGGGTCATGTCATGTGTACCATTTAGGTAGTGACAAATATAGAGTGCCCTATTGAGATAATCCTGTGAAGGATTTGCTGAATGCTTTTCCATTGCTGTTATAGCATAGGCAATATCTAGACATGTACCAAGAGAAAGGTACAATGGAGAACCAATCACCATCTGGTAATGGGATCATAGTTCTGGGTTAACAGGATCTATATTAGAGAAAGGGTAATAACCCTTAGGCAAGGGAGTTGGGGCAGATCTGGCATTAATCATTTCACAATACTCAACAACTTTCAGGAGATAGTCATTTTGATCAATTAAGATTGACTTTCCTAATTATTGGATGTGCATGTAGAGATACTCTTTGAGTACATCTAAATCACATGATTCCCATCTACTCATAAACTTTGCCTTAATCTCATCTATGATTGACTTAGAAGGACCACAGAACATGGCATCATCAATGTAGATAATGGCAACAATGATTGACATGTTCTTTTTCCAATAGAGGAATAGACTAGCATTGGACTTGAGTCTCTCAAAGTCTAAATCCTTTATAGATTCATTGAGGGTTTCTCACCATGCTATGGAAGCTTGTCTTAGGCTATAAATAGCACGTAAAAGCCGACAGACTTTGTGCTCTTGGCCTTTAACTTTAAAGCCATCAGGTTATTTTATATAGAGCTCCTTGGTGAGTTTTCCATAAAGAAAGGCCGATTGGACATCAAGTGCCTTGATATGCCAGTTCTTGAGTATGGAGAGTGCTAGCATTAAGTGCACAGTCTCAAAACGCACTACAGATGAGAAGATTTGGTCGAAATCAATACTCTTGACCTGGGTAAAATCTTTGGTGACAAGGTATGCCTTTTTGTGACCATTAGATTTAATGTCAAAGACCTAGTAGTTATCAGTAACCTTATGCCCTTTGGGTGCATCCACTAGTTTATAGACTTGTTGCTCATGTAACATTTTAAGCTTTTGTTCATAGGCAACTCTTCACTCCTTCTATTTAGCTGAAGGGAGTTTAAGAATGTCCTGATAAGTCCACTCTTGTACTGGCTTTGTCTCTGCAGAAGATGATCCATGAGGTATGGCCTTTGATATTAGATGTGCGATTAAGTCTACTTTCCTTTCCCAACATAAGCACTCAACCTCCTCATTGAAAGAGAACAACTTGCTGTCTTGTGAGGGTTGGGGGCCTTGTGGTGCAGGTATGTTGGGAATCTTACTAGGCATCCAAGGAGCTGGTTCTGCTGGACAGGACAAGTGTCTGGGTTTACCAACAATGTCTCGCCATCGGCTAAGTCTATCCGAATTCTGCTGCTGCTCAACTGGGTGTCAGTTGTCACTATATATGTTATCAAGGCAAGTACACACACGGTATTCTCACTGAGAGCGATGCAGAGTAGAGGGTACAGCTGGAGGTGCTGGAGGCTGACACCTTTGTGGAGTGACTGGCCTTTGAGGCGATAAAGGCACTGAAGTGGGGAAATGGGTAGAAGGTGATGATGGTAAGAACGGTGGACTAGGTTGGTTGTCTGAGGGACCAGGAAGGTCTAGACCAAAAGAAAGACCATTCTCAGAAGCAAACGGTTCTCATCTCGAGAAGGTTCTCACTTTTGTGCATTTTAGGAAACTATCTTCCTCGAAAATGGCATATGTGGATGTAAAGACCTGGTTAGTTGTTCCTATAAAAATGTAATTCGACATCATGTCTAGTGCAATGCCAATATGGATCATTAGCTCAGCTTTAGGGGCTAGCTTTGAGGATCAAGTCTCAGGGGAAACGTGCACATAAGTAGCACAGCCCCATACCCTAAGATAGCTAACATTGGGTACCTGCCCTCAGATCAACTCAAAAGGTGTTTTGCCATTTAAGCAAGCAATCAGCATGCAATTATATATATGTGTGACATGGGTGAATGAGAACTCCCACCAACTGTCAGGGGTGCAAGCATCATGCTGCATTGACTCTGACTTGTTGAAAAGTGTCTGCATGAGCCTTTTAGCTCTGCCATTCTACATTGGAGTGTAAAGGGCAGATTAATAAATCATAATGCCCATCTTCTTAAGCATCATGTCAAATGCTTGAGATTTATATTCTTCCCTAGCATTGGACATCCATCCCTTTATCCTGGCTTCATATTGGATGCTGTTAAAACTAAACAGACAAACTCCTACACAACTCTGGAATTCCAGAGTTGAGATAAGTGGGATGTTGGCTTCATCTTGTGTGGTATGCCCTTGCACAGAATCATACCCTGGGATTTCAGGCAGAAGGGTCAGAGGTTAGAGGTTGGAGGGCCAGAGGTCAAAGGGCTAGAAGTAAGAAAATCAGAGGTCAAAGAGTTGGGGGTCAAAGAGAGAATATCAAGCCCTTAGAAGGGGCCACAGGGAAAGAATCAGGAGTTGGTCATCAATGTTGATATTCAAACTGAGGTCTACAGGCAGTAAACTATAGAGCTTTATATATGGGGGGAGAGCTAGATGACTAACTTCGGAGTTGGAGTAAAGTAAGTACCGGAAGTATTAAGTGTTGGCTTTACTGTGTCAGAGCCTCAGGATCATGCTCTAAGTGAGCAATGACATTAGAGTAGTTCTAATACTGAAGGATGAAGCATAAGGAAGTATGAGTAGTCCAGAAGAATGGGAACAGAGACAAATGGAAGATGAAAGTCAGAGAAATTTACTAATGTAAGTCTGGAAGAAATGGATGAAGCAGAAGACAGGAAATAGTCCAGAGCTATACTGGTGTTTGTCCAGAAGGTCCAAAGTTAGCTTTTGAAGCCTGGGATATGATAGATGCTCACCATCTTAAGGAACTACTGAGTAGCACTCAAGGCATCATTCTTCTTTTTGATGGGAACAGTCCATGCATGCAACAAAAAGTCATCCAGGAACATAATTACATATTTATTGTGGTAATATGATTTCACAGGGAAGGACTTGAGATCTGAGTGCACAAGCTCAAAAGCTCTAGTAGCATAACACTCAGTTAGAGAGAAACTTCTCAAAGGTAATTTGTCTTTAATATAACCAGGGCATACTAGGTCTTTGGATGGGAATAAAATATCAGGAAAGCTAATAGTGTGCTTCTTAGTCTGATGAAGGATGTCTTTAGAGAGATGTCCAAACCTCTTATGTATGATGTTGAAGGATATAAATCTGATTATTGTGGACTTATGCTCATGAAGGGGTAAGGCTGGAATCATGTACAAAGTAGGTCCCATCCTACCAGCCACAAATTTGGTAAGGATTTTACCATCTCCATATAACATACAAATCTCAGATCCAGCACCCTTAACACGAGCACCATTCTGTAGGAGCTTGCCCATTGAGACGAGGTAGATCCCTAAATCAGGAAGATGTTCAATGTTATGTAATGCAAGGATCTAATCTTGGCCTAAGCCATCAATCTAACATACAAGAACTTGTCCAAGCCCTATAACTGATATAACAGAGGCAGTAGTAGACACAGCAATGTGGTCCTTCTTTTCTAGCACTCTGTATTTAACAAAGTCCTCCTTATGAGGCATGAAGTGCATTGAAGTACCTGAATTAAGGATCCAGAGATCTTTGAATTCTTTGTTGTGGCTTTTGCACTTACAGTCACTCGTCTTACAGGCAC
Source organism: Tylopilus aff. balloui (assembly GCA_038089055.1). Taxonomy (NCBI): domain Eukaryota; kingdom Fungi; phylum Basidiomycota; class Agaricomycetes; order Boletales; family Boletaceae; genus Tylopilus; species Tylopilus aff. balloui. The sequence goes on from JBBPKC010000327.1 coordinate 18,784, forward strand.
ACTTTAGATTGGATATGGGAGCAGCAACTAGAATATTAATATCTAGAATGTCCTATGCTTCTACCATACAAATGGAGTGTACTCTATCTATTATAGTACATGAAGGAGGAGAATCATGAACTAAAAGTTCAAGTAACTCATTGTCAGCTTCAGTCCATGTAAAAGAAGAAGGGATGTACAACATGAAGAAATCATGAATAACTGGGCTAACCAGTTTCAAACCCACAGTGTCCACTATCTCAGCATCTATGTCTGAGCTGTAGATATTGTCAATGTCATCAATGTCCCAGGTTTCCACTGGGGTAGGCTCAATAGTGCATTTGATATGGTGGTGTTAAACTTTATGCCGGATGGGCAAAGAGAACTCTGGGTGTAACTATGGAACTTTGGAGTTTGGTCGGAGGGGTAGGACTTTGGCTTCACCTTATGTGGTGTGCCCTTGCAAGAGATCTGTGTCCTGGATTTATGGACAGAGGGTCAGAGATTAGAGATATATTGGATGCTTAAGTCATACAATGACTTAAGAAGTTTGATTGGGAGAACCTCAAGTTCTGGAGGAGTAGTTATCTTGATATTCAAACTGAGGAGATATGGTACAAAGTATGGAGTTTATATATGGAGAGAAATTGGATGACTAAGTCTGGAATCAGAAAAAAGTATATACTAGAGGGGTTAGAGGGAAAATGATTCCAGAGCACAGCCTCAAAGCTGTGCTTCTAGGTATGCACTGGTATCTAAGTGAGAAATGGAATGTAAGGAGATGAGTAATCAATGGAGTCATGGTACATTAATAATGTATGGGTCCAAGTGTATTAACTACAAAGGAAACACAAAACAGTCTAGAGTTATGTTGGAGTAGATTTGGAATGTCTGGAGTTGGACTCTGGAGTTCCAGGATATGACAGTATTCCTCTCTTAGGCCTGAATCCTTGAAGGCCATTGAGAGTCATGTGATACCATTGATTTGTGGGATTGAAAATAAAAAGAAAAATAGAGCATGGATAACAAGATGATGGAGGTCTACCCAAATGATGAAAACGAGTATGGGTCAAAGGAGTTAGAGTTAGAGTCAGATGAGGGAACCGGAGAGGCAGAGGTTGGAAGCAGGAGGGAGCAGAAGTAATGATAGTAGAGCATGAGGATGAGAATGAAGGAATCAAGTGGGATAAGGTCTAGACCTTTTTGGGTACCAGAGATGGAAGTCTGATATGAGTTCTGAAGCATGACCTAATTCTGTTGCTAGCAACCATGAAGTTTCCTGATCAGTCCCTTCATATCTGGATCACTGGACAAGGTATAGAAGTTTGCAATTTCATCTTCTTTGATTCATCTTTGAATTGAGAATCTCTATGATTTCATATTCTGGTTTACCATCAACCTCAACTGGAGGTGAAGGTAACTATGTGCAGTTTGGAATGATATTTGGAATGGAGAGCTCTAACTGAGAGACATGGAAGACTAAATACACAGACTTCATGTTCTTCAGAAGCCAGAGGGTGAATGAGAAAGAGCCTGCTTGAGCAATGATTTTGTAAGGACCCAAGTTCTTTTCAGAGAGTTTTTTAGAGAGTCGGGTAGAGTAGAAATACTTTGCTTTGATGAAGACCTGGTCACCAACTTTGAAGTCTGGTGCCAAAGTTCATTTGGCATTTGCAGATCCTTGATAATGTTACTAAGCAAGGGCTATCTCTTCTTGGAGGAGATGGTAGAGGGAGTTGAGGTCAATGAAGTATTCTCGGACTCGAGCAGAGGTAAGGTCGCATTCAGGGTAGACAGAAATATTGGGATGATACCCTTTGTTAGTGAAGAACAGTAAGACACCAGTTATAGCATTGGGAGCATTGTTGTATGAAAACTCTGCAAGAGGCAGGAGTTCAGACCAGTTGTCCTGCTGGTAGTTGTAGTAGATCCAGAGGTACTGTTCCAGTGTCTGGTTCATCCATTCTGTCTGTCTGTCACCCTCTGGATGGTAACTGGAGGTGAAGTGAAGCCAGATGTCAAGCACCTTGCCAAGTGACCAAAAGAAATGGGAGATGAACTCTAAGCCTCAATCAGAGATGATGTGTGAGGGAACTCTGTGCTTGGAGAAAACATGGAGCAGGAATAATTTTGCTAGTTCTGGGGATGTCATCTTGTTGTTGGTCGGAATAAAAATGCATTGTTTGGATAATCTATCCACAATGACTAAAATGGCAGTATGTCTGGAGGACAGGGGGAATTGTTCAATGAAGTCCATGGAGATTGAGTTCCATGGCTTCTCTGGAATTGAGAGCTGCTTCAGGAGCCCATAGGGCTTATGTCTAGGGACCTTGGTGTGTGCACAAGCTGTACAGGATAAAATGTAGTTCTTGACAAAGGTCCAGATGCCTAGCCAAGTATATTCGTGGCAGATAAGTTCTAATATCTGGTTTTGTCTGAAATGACCAGAGAGCAAGTGGTCATGCTTGTACTGGAGGACTCAAAGGTGGAGATCGTCAGTGTTAGGGACATAGATGTGATTGTCTAGGTATAAAAAGCCTTCAGAGTCAACGGTCCAGTGAGAGTCAGAGAGTTTGAAGGTGGACATATGGATAGAGGCAATAGAGTCAGAGAGAAGAGCAGACAGGATATCATTGTGTAGGGATTCAATGTTAAACAACGTACTGGCCTAGAGGACCAGAGTTGCTAAAATCGTTGTCCTGAGGAATGATGCAAGTTGTTCTTGGATAAAGATTGGTCGGAGGTTATGCGGATTTACTTGCATGTAGTCCCTATCCCCCTCTTTGGGGTAGACATCCCAGCATCTAGTAAGAGAATTGGGTTTTGCACCCAGGCATCTAGGACAGAAGCAGATGACCATGTTGAACTACGAGAGGAACTCTGATCACCAGGCTTGACACTGGGTTAGGAGTTTGGTGGTTGCGAAATATTCTAGGTTCTTGTGGTTTGTAACTATGTCAATCAGAGTTCCAGAGCCCTCAAGGTAGTGCCGCCAAGTCCAGAAGGACTTGTGGATGGCTAGCAATTTCTTATTATGGGTATTATAGTTAAGTTCTGGAGCGGAGAGGGTGTGGGAGTAAAAAGTGATGGGGTGGACTTTACTATCTGGACATTGGATGGAAAGGATGCTGGCAATGGCATAGTCAAATGCATCTGTCTTGATAATTAGGGGAATATCAGGGACCCAATGGCTGAGGATGGGAGTGAAGATAAAAGCGTCTTTGAGGTGCTGGAAAGCAGAGTGACAGGCATCATTGAAATTCCACAGAGTGCCTTTGTGGGTCAGGCAGATAAGTGGAACAACAAGTCCAGAGTAATCGGCGATAAATCACTGGTAGAAGTTTGCAAATTCTAGAAAGGACTGGATGTCCTGGACTTTCTAGGGTTCAGGCCAATCAACAATAGCCTTTACCTTTTCAGGGGACATGAAAAGTCCAGTCAAAGAGAGCTGGTATCCAAGATACTCAGTGGAGTCAGTATGGAATTTACATTTCTTGGGCTTGGTATAAAGTCCATGTTTTTAAAGATGCCAGAGTATTTCCCAGACATGCTCTTTGTGTCTCGCACAGTCTTCAAAGAAGATAAGGATGTCATCCAGATAGACAATAACAGAGACATCAAGGAAATCTACAAAGATGAAATTTATAAACTGCTGGAAAGCCATAGGGGTATTGGTAAGACCAAATGGCATTACTAGCCATTCATATAATCCATAGCATGTTCAGAAAGATGTTTTCCACTCATCTCTGGTAGCAATGTAGACCAGGTGGTACACATACTAGAGATTGAGCTTTGTATAGATCTTGGCATGGCTTGAAGTGTCTAGGAGGTTGGAGATGCAGGGGAGTAGATAGTAGTCTTTCTTCGTGATCTTGTTGAGTCCACAGAAGTCTATGCAAAGATGGAGTAAATCATTCTTCTTGTGAACAAAGAGTACTAGGATAGCATAAGCAGAGGAGAAAAGACAGATGAAGCCCATGGAGAGATGTTTATTGAGGAACACTCAGAGGAACTCGAGTTCAGATAAGGAAAGAGAATATATGGTATCTATCAGAGGGGATGCTCCTTCTTTCAAATTGATCTTTAGATCAAATTTGTGATGTGGGGCAAGTTTGGATGCTTTGCTTTTGCTGAACACATCTGCAAAGTCCTGATACTCCAGAGGAACTCCAGAGAGATTGACTGGGTCAGAGATGGCGGAGGCAAAACAGAGGTTGCTTTCCTGAGGGCGGAGTGTCAGCGCAAACTATATGGAGCCCTCAAGGTAGCAGGCAAGTGCAAAGGCAGGAGCACTAATAAGTGCGATGGGCAGTGTCTTGCAATCAGAGAGACACAGTGAATCAGTAGGGACAGAGTTAGCCAGAAAAGTGAATTCTGAAGGCTGCAGAGATGAGCTTGGGGGTGCTGGCAAGGGGTACTTGGGTACTTGGAATGATATATTGCTCAAAACCCAGTCAATCAATAGATTGTAGTGGGTGAGCCAGTTATGTCCTAGAACAAGTAAACAAGAACCATCCAACAAGGTGATGTAGAATGTCATCAGAGTGATGTCACTGGTCGGGAAGCAAACAGAGAGGTTGATGGCTTGAGTAATGGTGGAATTCAAGGTTCTATTGAACAAACAGAGGGAAAGCAGAGGAACAGGATAAATTGAAAGTCCATTTATATTGACAAAATTTGTATCTATAAAACAATTGGAGAAACCAGAGTCTATCAACGTGGGAAAGGGGGGAATTTCGCATGTAACTAGGGAAATGGGAAGTATAAGCGATTTCAGATCTAAGAGAGCAGATGCGTTAAGTCGGAGCTCCTTTGATGCATGGGAAGAATCAATGCAACCTCTAGTCCGTGCAGAGTCATAAAGATCGCAGACTATTTTTTTGCCTCAGTGGAAGCCTCCAGTTTGATTTCCAGAGTTTTAGTCTTGGTAATATGGCCTTTGGCTGCATGGGACATAGACTTTGTATATTCATTGGCCTTATGCCCTGCTAGATCACAGAACATACAGAGATTATTGTCAAAACAGCACTTGCACTCGGCTGCTGTGAGCTTTTCATCCTTTTCAAGCTTGGATAACAAGTTCAGCTTGGGAGAAGCGAATGCTCTGGAGTTGTTGGAAGCACTGGCAGACTTCCCTTGGGACTCCTTAGGGGAGCTGGAGGATGAGCCAGAGAAGTTATCAGACATCTTGGGAGAGTTGCTAGAAGACTTTGTCTATCAGCTAATCTCTAATTTGCACTTCCAATAATGAGCATCAATGGTGTGAGTGAGTTGGCGGAGTTCAGAGAGGGTGAGGGATTTACCTACACACAATATCTCATCCTTGATGCGGTCCAAGAGGCCATTATAGAAATGGTGCCAAAGAATACCTTCTCCATATCCCTAGACTTGGGATGCGATTCTGTTAAACTCTACAACGTATTTGTTAATCCTTTGGCCATCTTTCATCATTAAGTGGTCCAACTGGTGCTTCGCATTTCCAATAGGATCATGCAGTCCAAAATTGGTCTGGAGCTCTAGGACAAATGTTACGCGCATGGTCGAGGACTGAGAGCTGCTACAAGCATGGGGCACTCACGAAGAGGTGCCGTCTTAGTTACGCTAGTAGTGGACACGAAGTTCCCTAATGGAAGGGACAAGTAACTTAGGACTAGGCAGGACGAACAGTCCAGGCTGAGGGGTAACGAGTGAATATGTGGTATTGTGTAGACTAAACGTGAGGTCTACAAGAAGTATTCATAGTCTTAAATAGTGGGAGACTCAAACCTTGACTAAGCAAGTGGAAACTAATAGAATGCAAGAGAAGTAACTGGAACACTTACTAACAAAAGAGAAGGTCATAGAAGGACACGGAACGAGAGGGAACAACGATCAACGGGAACTTGCCATGGGGCTGAGAGGAGTAGGGGGGAACAAGGTTATGAAGGCTGACAAAGGTGAAAGGAGTAGGAGCGCACTCTCTACTAGATAGCGAGATATCGGGAACACACCAGGGTGTTCTGCAAGTAGAAGATATAGATAACGGTAAAGAAAGAAAACTGTAACATTACCCCCTTTGTACACTTGAGTCCCTGACTCGAGTACCTTTGGAACCTTACTAGACCTCGTCAAGAGGGGGTGTCCCAGGGAGGGGGAGTACACAGAGACAATCATCCATGAGATGTCCATATTCATCGCAAGTTCCACAACGACGTCGGTGGCAGTATTGAGAGGAGTGCCCCCACATTGAACAGAAATTGCACTGGAGGGATAGGCATTGAGTGCAATAGTGTCCCAGCGCATACTCGTGGCAGGAGATACAGCAGTACTGTGGGCAGTGGATACGTAGGTGACCTCAATTGCGGCACTGAAAGCAGATGGTGTCAGGAGCAGCACAGGGGATGGTGTGGGGGGGTATAAGAGGGAGGACGCGCGTGGGGGAGGCCAGGATGATGGGGCATCCGCTTGGCCCTTCATAAGGGGCGTTGGGGGATTTGATGAGATAGCGGATGGGTGCGGGCATGATATCAACACGGATGGGTTCTGGACTGGGGATGATATGAGGGGGAACTGGGACGGGGATAACGGGGGATGGAGGTCGGGTTCATTCGAGGTACTCGAGCTGTTGGAGCTTGTGCAGGGTACGGAAGAGGGGTTTGAAATAGGGAATCAGGACTGAATGATCCAGGGTACGGATAAAATGTGAGAATCCCTGATCGTGTAAAATGTCCAATAAACGAGTCAGGGTATTATATAGTGGGGACAGTACGATGGAAAGGTCAATGGGTTGGTCGCCTGGTGTGGCAGCGGTTAGGGCAACCATTGCGAGGTGGGTCTGAAGATAACAAGCGATAAGATCAGGACAAAGTAGTTCCCCTTCGCGTTCCATGGCAAGCTCGATGGAATGAAGAATATCAGGAGTTAATATCGTATGGGCTAAAAGGAGGCAGTGATGTTCCATGGGAAGAGCGGAAGTATCAATGGGTCGAGAAGTAGCACGAAACATACGAGAAGTGGGAGAATAGTCAACACGGGTTGATGTAGGGGACGAGGGTTGGGTAGACAGGTTGGACGTGGGGTTGGACATTGTCTTCGATGTGGGCGGCGGTGGGGCAATGAAAAGAG
>JBBPKC010000328.1:0-25812 GCA_038089055.1 Tylopilus aff. balloui
CCTCTTGAATACTCTTTCCTTGCTCCAGAAGTTCACCAAATGCCATTGCATCCATGGCATCAAATTTGGTGAATGTAGCAATAACAAGTACTAATAACAAGTCTAGCAAATAGCATGAGCCACCAGTTCTGCTTACCCCTGCCTGTTCCACATGTTGAGAGGAACACCTCCTCTGGCTTGGTTATTGGCCTTGACTCCTCATTCATCAGAATGCAATATCTATTGAAAGCAACATTCAGATGAGTGTCAGAGTAGTACAACATAGATGAGGACCATGTTACGCGCGAGGTTTCGGGGATGAGGAGTTACTACCGGCGTGGGGCACTCACGGAGAGGTGCCTTCTTAATTACGCAGGTAATAGACAGGGGGTACCCTTGAGGTCAAGGGTCAAGTGACTTAGGTTGGTTGAGGACGAACAGTCCACACTGAGGAGTGACAAGAGACCACGTAGGATTGCGTAGACTAAATGTGAGGTTTACATGGGGTTGCAGTGGCCTTAAATAGTGAGACAGAGAAACCATGACTAAGCGAATGGAACACTATAGAATGTGAAAGAAACTGATAGAATGTAAAGGAACTTCATGGAAGTGGATAGAACATAATAGAATGCCAGAGGAACGAGTCACGCCTTGGGAATAAGAGGGGTAGGAGGGAACATGGAAACTGCGAAGGATGAAGGAGTAAGTAGTAAGAGGACACCCTCTACCTTGTAAGAGGACATTGGGAATACGCCAGGGTGTTCTGCCAGTATAAGAAAAAGATGACGGTGAAGGAAAAGAACCGTAACAGACCATATGGCATGGGGTGATCTTGCAGGGCCCTGTTGTCCATACAATCTTCAATGAATGATGGGACCTTTTGCAGTTCATCTACCTTTCCCACCTCAAAACCACAAGAGTCATGGAAAACAAAGCAGTCATCGCTTTGGAATATAATTTCATGCTCTATATCATGTTCACCATGCTGGAACTCCTTGTCAAGAATAGTCTATTCTTGTGATGTATGGACACCCATGCCTTCAGTTCCTTTCACATTAGTGTCGACCTAAATGGACCCATTAGTATACAATGGCTTGCTTTTGCAAAGGAAGCACAGTGCCAACCTTGTTACCATCCCAGTCACAAACAATTAGAAGCTCCGTCACCTTGCAAACTCTTTGGAGGAGTGTTGTTTTGCCAGCATTGGCCGGTCAGTGGTAAGAATGCAGAATCTCGTGAACCTTTTCCTGATAGCAGTGGCACGGTCCGACATGGTGGATCTAAATAAACGAGATTTTCGTAGGGTGAGAGGTTGAGGTGAGGATGTTAGAGGAGAGCGGAGACAAGATAGATGAAAGGGTCTGCTTGCTACATGCAGCCTTTATGTGCCCAGCTCTCCACCGGCACGTCCGAAAATGGCTGACTATGTGCCCCCCTTCCATCTATACTCGTGTCAACCGTAGCCTCGTCAGGACGTATTAGATGCATCTATATTCACCCACAAAATCTACGCTTCCAATTTATTCTGTCGGTCCTCTACGCGAGCGCCTCATGCCTGCGAGTTTGGGAGTACGATAACGAATATCCATGTGCCCCCAGATAAGGGAATTGGTTCCTGATGGCAGTGGGGTGCGAGAGTGTGAGATGCCTTTCATTCAGTACTACGGAACGAGAACAGTTAGAATCTGCGAGGTAGGGAGGATGCCATGAGAACGTGCGTCGATAGACACAACGGACGCATCAATATTCGTGACTGGCCTAAATGTAGCAAAGTGAGAATAAAGCATCAGATTTCCGTTTCGCACCGCATTTAGGTCAGTTCGAGATGTCGATCCATCCGTTGTGAGAGAGCACCGCACGATGTGCGACAAGGTTAGATTGGTAAAGGACATGTGGGATTCTCTGATGCCCCGCAGGACTCAAAAAAATGTTAACTACTAATCACATAGGTATTAGTGATGAACCGTCGCGCATTGCTGGGAAGACACAAAGACCCTACCCTAGACTAGTGCTTGACCTTGTCAGAGGCCGAGGGAAAGAGACGTCCTCATCCACATTGGTCACTTTGCACGCAGCCAAGCACTTAAAAATAAAATGCAACCCACAGATGCAACGACGACATTGAATATGCGTGCGCCTCTGTCACTGCAGCTCGACAGTCAGCGTTGAGTCAAAAATATCAAACAAGGATAGCATTCGCGATGTGGCTGGGACAGCCTATCCTTCCTGAAGATTTCGTTCGGAACCGGACCGTGTTTGCATATCAAAGTGAGATGAGCCAACGAACATGGAAGGTCACAGGACCGACGGAAGTTAGGTTTTGACACACCCGCACGAGTCCAGATGGCAACTTACTTGAAGTCCCAGTTCGGCAAGCCTTTCCCGCTTTCATAACCAAGTCGCGTGGAGTGGAGAAGGAGCACCGATATTCAACCTACGTCGAGAAAGCCTTCGAGTTCAGGGGACGAGTCAAAGTCGGGTGAGTCCCTAGATCTCTGGCCGTCACACTCAGGCTCTCCTATGTACTCGAATTCTTACATGCCCAAGCAGCTCGACGTCATGAAAACAGACGCACGACCACTTATTGGGTTACGCACCTTTACCCGAGGGCGTATGAGAAACAATCAGCCGTCTTCATGGCTTCATCACCGGGACTCGCAACTGAGCGGTTTATGATTCACATGCTGGGGCTCGACGCGCTGAAAAAGTTGCTGAATAGACGCAGCAGCCTTAAGGGGTCGGTCGCAATTCCCGCTTCGCGTGTGCACGGTGGTTGATAACGTTATTCGCTTGATATCTATATGCCAACGTGGGGCTGCGCTGCCTCCGCCAACTTTTCTGATCTGCAATGGTACTACATGGGCTATTCCCTACCGAGTCAGGGTAAGATTTTGCTGGGCATGGTTCTATCAAACAATATTAGTGAGTTTTTGTTCACCATGTGTTTCTGGTCACGTCAGTATAAGGACGCCTATTCTCCCAAGTCCACAGCGGGCATGCGCGTCACAGCGTTCAGAAGGGCGTCGTTGGGTCCCGATGCATCCTGTCCGATGGTAATAGCCTTGTCGAGGTCGGACGGCAGGAATCTCACCGTTGCCCGACGAAATGGCTCGATCAAGGGGACCCTTGGGATGAATTTCCAATGTATCGTGTCCGAAGTCAAGATCGGAGGCTGCGCCGAGCTGCATGAAGCAGGAATGAAGGTAATGCGCGATGTTACACAAGGAACGGGCTCGATGGGGGTGCCTCTGTAGACGAGATTCCAATCTATCGCGCTTGAGGGTGGATGTCTCATCGAAGTCCGACAGCGTTCCACGTCGATTGAAGCGGATAGAGAGACGACTCAAGAATTTGAGATGTTGCCCGGCGGAGGAAGAGAATCAGGATGTCCCTGCGGGCAAAGTTCCAGACTCTGTCGTAACTGTATCGTCGAGGTCAGAAAGTGTTCCCAGCGTAATGAGACGGGTGTGTATGCAGCACATAATGCCTGCCAGCGAAAGGGCTCGATCAGGATGTCCTAACAGGAGAAGTATCAATGTGTCCGATGCAGAATAAGGGCCTTGCCAAGGTCGGACGGTGTTCTGAGCTGAATGGTACAGACACGGATGGAGTTTGTGATGTTACCTAGTAAAAGCGCCAGGTCTGGGGTTCCCTGTTGACATTTCGCGTTACAGGGCATGTACCGCGTCAGGACCTAGCTCCTCAGGTTGGGTGCACCCGCGAGGTTATTTGTAACGACGTACTTTCCAAAACGTTCCGAGGGACGATTGCAGCGCAGTGCAATGGAAGGTGACCTTGATGCAAGATATCGGCGATGGGGAGGTGAATCGCTCTGCCGAAGATGAAATGTGTACCTGGCACATACCTACCGGGACGATCTGGCGGTACATGCAGAATCCGAGTCAATATGGATTGTTCCATCTGGAGACAATGCTCAGGTTGTGTAGGAAACAATCCAGCTGCGAGTCTGCGGTGTGTTTGCCTTAGCCCCTGATGCCACCAGCAAATCGGAGAGTTTCCATATAGGGCATGTTTTCGGCGTGCCATTCGCCGCTTCTGAGCGCACGCTGATTTGGGACGTGTCCAAGTCGAAATGGACGATTTGGACGTTGAAGGCGAAAACTCACCATCGACATCGACCAGCCAACCAAATGGACACACCGGCATCACCCTCGTTCTGCCATCTCTTCGCGCTCTCAAAGCCGCCAACGCAGGGAAAAAGTCCAACAAGGGCAAGCCAACCAGCGTTGAGCTGGAGCAGCGGCCTAAAATTCCGAGACCGATCAAGCTCAAGCCGCTCAAGGAGGTCTTAACAAAGTTGATCACGCAGATCAAAAAGTGAGCGTGTGGGCCTTTTTTTTTTTTTTGCGTATTGCTGACAACCAGCGCAAGGAAAGATGACTATGCGTTTTTCATCCAGCCTGTGAACCCGGCGCAGGTGCCTGGGTATGCAGATGCGATCAAGAATCCGATGGACTTTGGCACGATGACGGTCAAAGTCGCCAAGGGAAAGTATCGCTCCCTCGAAGAGTTCATGGTGCGTCTCGACTAGTCTCACTCGCAACGGTCTCTCACCTTGCGCGGCAGAACGACTTTCGGCTCGTGATGACGAATGCCAAGACTTTCAATCCACTTGGTTCGATCTACCACGCAGAAGCTGACCGGATAGAAGCATGGGGACTCGAACACATCACACGGGCCTCTGCTCATGTGATTGAGTACGAGACGGATTGGAACATTGACATTGAACAAGACGACGACGGTTCTACTTCACAGTTTCCCGTGAACGTCGATGACGAGGTATCTACGCCGAGAGACCTTGATGGAAGCATGGCTGCTGGGAGCCGTGCACCGTCAATGACACCTGCTCCGGGACAGGCGCCACCGCCCTGGCCCGGAAAAAGAGGTCCGAGGGGTCCTTATAAGAAACATGCACAGACAGTGTTACCGGAGAGCTTAGATGCGGAAGGGAGGATGCCTGGAGCCAAGGATGGGGTAGGGGCGTTTCCAGCTGGGAGCGATTGGGCAGAACTGATGATTGCGCTAAAAATTAAAGGTGCTCCACCACTTCCTCTCTATACCTTGTTTATTCAATCCGCACATATAGGTAAACGATATAAGACGAAGAAAGAACGTCTGCGGTTTGAGAAGGAAGGACCGCCGTACCACGCAGATGGAAGTCTCGACTATTCGGAGAGTGAGTTTATTTATCTGTTCAGGGACCGCCAATGTCTGGATGCCACAACTTTCTTCGTTTTCAGTGGAAGATCCATTCTCGGTTCTTAATGTATTCGTACCCGAGCCTCCTTCTCGTCCGCAGGTCACCCCTCTTTATCCTCCCGCATCCGCAATGATACCCGCGACAACGACTACGGATGGCACGCAATCTCAATCTCAGATATCTCAGTCACGCATACATCCGCCAACGCCCATCACTACCCCTTCGAATCCTCCAGCTCCTGTTCTGTCCACCCTCTCGAACACTCCTTTACCGTCTATTCCAGTAGCCTCCACTTCCACTTTTCCAATGCACCCTCCCAAAAAGCGTCGGCACTGGACGGTCGTACGGAATGCCCCTGCACGTTCACGAGGCAAGGACAAGGAAATCGACGTAATCGCGGACGACGCAAAGACGACGTGGAAAGTTCCCCAAGACGCAGGACCGACAGACTATGGTACTTTTGCCACCTTTCTGGGCGAGCTTGCGGCTTCTACCGTGGGTCCAAACACGGGCGCAGGCATTGGTGCTGCAGAGTACCTTTATGGCTCAGAGCACCGGCTGTTCGCGACGATACGCTCGACGGTCGAACATCGGGGCGTTAAGCGGAAACGAGAGGGTGGGGCGAGCCAAGCGCAGACAGGGAAGCATGAGGGAAAAGAGAGCATCGAGACGTTTTGGACGGATCAACGCGCGGAGGGGGCATGGGACTATTTGAGGGACGTCGTTTACGGCGGCGTGGATGGGTACGCGTACATACGGAGCCTTGCCGAGTTCGTCGCGCCGTCCCTCTATCTCAGCGAGATGCGCAAAGGCATGGACACAGACCAGGGCGATGACGGTCGCGCGGACGCAGCTGCCGAGGACACAGACGCAAAGGTCGCGAGTACGCCTCGGGAGGACTCGGATGGCACGCTGCCGCTGGGCGTCCCTCTCGCGCGATACGTCGAAGACAATCTCGTTGATATGGTGACGCGCGGGCGACACGGTTGGCTGCGGGACGTGTTTCTCCCCACCGTGGAGGCTGCGGGCGACCCGGCTTGTACCTCCCTTTGCCATGCCGGACCGACCTCGCCCTTCAGCTCGCGCATGTCTGTGCTTCCTGGTGCTGCACGGGCTGTGGCCTCGTTCAAAGCGTGGTCCGGGAAACAGCTGGATATGGCGGCGCTCATTCGGCGGCCGGAGGAGTTGGCAAAGGAGGGCGTACTTGAAGGTGGTGCGCGCGATGAAGGGGGGCAATCAGAGATCGAGCGTGCGTTGATCTGGAGCGTAGACGTGATTGAGGAGTTGGACAGGCAGGCGAGGAAGGATAGACCAACGCACAACGAAGGTGGGGGTGGGGGTGAGGCGGTGAGAGTGAAGGAAGAGGAGTTGGTGGAGGACGCGCACGTCGTTGAAGAAGAGGAGGAAGAGGAAGAGGCACATCCGATGCATGTGGATCCTGGTGCCAGTCCTGATCAATCCCAGTCCCGATGCAAGTCTGAAATCGACACGTCGGACATGGAGGAAGGTCCGCTGGTGAAACGCCTGCGTATGAACCTCCTCGCGCTCGCCAAACGCGCTCCGCTGGACATGATCGCAAAGCTACCTGCTGTGCTCGTGCCCGAGAGCATACGCGCGATCGTGCCAACGGAATAGTACTGTTCTCACATCTCAATCCGGGATCTCTGCCTGCTAGATTGCTAGTCGAACTTCTAGAATCATTGGACACGGGAATATGCAGCCTGTAGTGGCTCTACAGTAAGCAAGGTAAATAACTAGTACAAAAAGCGGTTACGAGTTAATAAGGAACAAGTTCTGTATACAGCAGTCTAGGTAGAAGGAAACCCAGAGAAGCAGAGGTGATACATATGAGAATGTGTCAAAGCAACAGCGAGAGGAATAAGCGATACACGGAGCGCGTGTTACGAGTGAGTAGTTGTTCAGGTATACAGTGCTGATGTGGAGGTACATCGATGCAGAACGCGTATGCGAGCAAACTAGTGTTTAATATCTTGGTGGTTTGGATGGCGAGGGATACGGTATCAAGGGCATCGATGGACGGTGTGCGGCTTGCTAGAATGAGCGCGTCATCGAATGGGGAATTACTGGGGCGTTTGAGAGCCAAGGTTCAGGCATGGAGAGATGCATGGAACTGGTAGGGCTACCGTACGGGCTCAGGGCATATGATGCCGAGCGGCGAGGGACGAGGTCGAGGGATGTGGGAAGAGGCTGTACACGAGGCGAGACGTGCGAACGCGAGTGCGTGTGCGGATGGGAGGGAATCTGTGTGCCGTGCTCGTGCATAGAGAGCTGACGGCTCCGCAATGGGGCATAACTCTTGCTGGAACAAAAGTCGTCGGACGAGTTCTGAAGTAGTCGTACTGCATCCTGGATGCGCTCCCTGAGCTCGTCGATGCGTTGTGGCTGATAGCTGTCGTATCCCATCGGCCAACATAGCGTCTTTACCCAGGTCTCCATAATACGGGGGGTCCAGTGTACGCCGTTGAGCTTGGTACCGTGCCTAAGCATGGCGACGATGTCTGTGGGGTCTTCTTTTTTGTATCGGACGAGCTTGAGGGCGACTCCCCAGAACATGGTCACGCTGATAAGGACGAGGCCGGTCGACGAGTAGATGGTGTTCATATCGATGTTGTTGGGCTGTTTGGAGTCGTAGTAGATCGGGTCATAGATGTGACCCCGGCGGCTGTAGGAGGCGTCGGGGTCAGCATGGGCGTCTCTCGGCAATGAAGAATGTACCGACTCTCGGGCAAACGGGAGCGCGACGTCGGGATCAGCATTCATCCAGTCTGTGCTTTGGGGCATTCAGGACGAGGTTCAGATAGAGGCTCGATGGGCACGTACCCCAATCTGAATCTGTGAGCGGTCGCGTTGATGCAGGACTGGAGGCGCTCCTCGGCATCGTAGATTCCTTTTTTGCGCCACTCGTGTCCAAACGCGCGCCTAATGTAGTCGATGTCCCGCGTTGTTCTGCGGGTGGAGGAGGTGGACAGTAGCGGATGGAGGATCATGACAGCGCCGCCATGGACGAAGAGACGGATCTGGCAGCCAAACACCTGGTATGTTCGCTGCTGGAGGTCGTTTAGGAGGCTGATGAGCATGGCGTGGGTGAGCTGGACGTCGTTGTGAGTGTTCATGGTGAGGACGAGGTTTGGGGAGGGGGGGGGAGATGCGGAACGAGGACGCCTCGTGTGCATTTAAAGTGGACTGCCATTCCGGTCTGCACTCATTGTCTTCGCCACCGGCTCACAGGAACCCGCTATGAGCGGGTCCACAATCAGAGCGATCGACGCACCCTCAGTCCATCGCATCACAGCAGGACAGGTCGTCATCGACCTACAAACAGCCGTCAAAGAACTCGTCGAGAACAGCCTCGATGCAGGTGCAACGTCCATAGGTACGCTCATCCTTGCCATTTTCGCCGTCCTCTACAGCGTCCACAGAGGTCCGCTTTCACAATCATGGACTCAAAACAATCGAGATCGTTGACAATGGGTCCGGTATTGCACCACAGGATTACGACAGTATCGGTCAGTCCACTTTTTTGCGTTTCAGCGACCCTTGACTCCCTGCTGTGCAGCACTTAAACATCATACATCAAAACTGTCGTCTTTTGGCGACCTATCCTACATCCACACTTTTGGTTTCCGTGGAGAAGCGCTTTCGTCCCTTTGTGCCCTAACCGATGGATTCACGGTCACAACAGCAACATCCTCTGAAGCCCCGATGGGAACCGTCATCGAGATGGATAGAAACGGAAAAGTGCGATCAAAGGGTAAAATTGCTCGGCAGGTGAGTCATCTTGTTCGCCAACGGACCGCCCTTCATTTTCCTTTTCCGCACTAGAGAGGAACGACAGTCACGGTCTCAAACTTATTCAAGCCACTCCCTGTACGTCGCAAAGAGCTCGAGAGAAACACGAAGCGCGAATTCCAAAAGGCATTGAATCTCTTGCACGCGTATGCCCTCGTACCGTGTGCATTGGAGAACAAAGGCGTAAGACTCACGGTCAGTAATCAGATGGAGGGCGGGTAGGTGTCTGTTTCCACTGCAATGCTGTATCTTCCTCACTCAGCGCAGTCGCAAGGTTGTCCAATTCAAAACAGACGGAGCGCCTTCCATACGTGCATCCGTCTTGGCAGTGTGGGGATCCAAGGCGCTCGAAAACATTGTTGATCTTGACCTGTCATTTGACGTAGAGGCCGAAAGGTCCGTCCAGAAACGTTTAGACCCTGATAGCGACATGTGAGTTTCACTCGTCAAATGCGGTATCTCCACAGGGTGAGCTGTAACTACGAGTACCAGCTCGGTCGTGACCCCCGTCAAAGTGCAGGGCCTGGTTTCCAAGTTTTCTGTTGGAGCTGGGCGAACCAGTGCCGACCGGCAGTTCTTCTTTGTCAATGGACGGCCATACAACCCCGGGAAGGTGAGTTGATGGTCGTGCTGTGGAGTATATTGTTCCCTATACTCGCGACTACATAGGTTCAGAAAGCTATCAATGAAGTGTACAGGACATTCAATGTCAACCAGTCACCCTTTCTAATTGCTAACGTCATTTTGCCTACAAGTAGGTGTTTGCATTTAGATGACCCCTTTCTCGCCCATCATGTTTTTGGGCTAATTGGGACCTATATAGATGCATGTGATATTAACGTCAGCCCGGACAAACGTACCATCTTCTTGCACAGCGAAGGTAACCTCGTTCAAGCCCTGAAAGTAAGTCTATGCGCCTGCTAAGCTCTGTTTTTCGGGCCGGTTCACACTCGCTCCCGCAGACCGCACTTGAAGCCGCATATTCGTCCTCCCGGTCGACGTATGACGTGACCGCACAGCCTTCGCGGACCCAAGTGACCCGTCAACACACCCAACTGGTTGAGCTACAGCCACAGCCACGGGAACGAGACGGAGGCAGGGGTGAGAAATGGCCACAGCACGGGCTTACGTCCCTAGTACCCGATGGACCATCAGAGCCTGGTCGCACGTCGTCGCATCCACCTCAGCCTGATACCACGAATGATACAACAAGCAGTAACGAACCAATCACAATGGGCGTTTCGCATCTCCTATTGGAGGGCGGGGCTAGGACTGATGAAGAGCATGGATCACATTCGGAGCCCGAGCCCGAGCCCACGCTTGTTGCGCAGCCTCAATCGAGCGGCAAAAGTGTTTCAGGCAGTGCGCAAGACGGTGTAGGAAAGGGCAACAGTGGAATGATCGATCGTCCAAGGAGCCGAGCACCGTCTGAACCGCTCTTCTTCCCCGAGTCCGACGAGGAAGAAGGGAACGATACCGCTAGACGAGTCGGTAACGGGACGGAGGGTATTGAATCTGGACGGAATAGCGCCACGTATTCGTGTTCCCTGCGGGCCGGGCGCAGCGCAACTGCGAGCTCAACCACTGCGTCAACATCAGCATCTATAGTGACGTTACCCCACATTGTGCGTTCGTCTACGGATATATCCGGCAAACCTCGTTCCGTGCAGACCGTCCTAAGCACACGTGGGGCGGCTTGGAATCTCCAGGGCGACCGCGGTGTAGATGCCGAGGACTGGAGGAAACCAAAGCGGGCGAAGTTGTCCAGTGAGGGTGATCATGCGCGAGCGAAGAGTTTCAGGTCAAGCCTGAGTCAGTTCTTGGGTACTGGGAGTAAGGCGCTTCCGGACGAGGCAGAGGAAGATAGCGGGAGCGAGAAGGAAAGTGAAGGTGACCGAGAGTGTGGGATACGGAAAGGGGGCGACCATAATGAGGTGGGAGACCTTGACGAAGATGGTAGAAACGAGGAATATTTGCGAAAAGGTAAGAGGAAGCGGCCGAGAGCAGGAAGTGACTCGTCATGGGTGACCGTGGTCGTGCCCTCCGATGACGAATGTGCTGTGGACGTTGACAAGACGCCGTCTACGATCACAAAACCTTTACGCCCAGCTGCCCCTTCTCCGCCACAACGTTCTACAGAAGGCGTCCCACGGACAGATAACGAAACCCCCTTGGAAGACGAGTGGGCATTTTCATCGACTCTCGTCGGGACCTACATCCCGCCGGCAGGTAAGGTAGTCGAACCACCTCCAGACTCAACATCTACTCGCCCTCTTGCAGAGATAGACACCGACTCCGTGACTCTGCGCGTGAACCTTATCACTATTGGGTCATACTACCTCGACATGTACAACCGCCGCCCGTCTTTCTCAGAGTCCACGTCAACCCCTCTCGCACCAGCACCAAGTTCGAGCCTCCGTTCCGCCGTCTCGTCTGCAAACCTCGAAACCGCCGCAGAAGATACCGTCGCCTCCGCCGCTCTATCGCGGATCATCTCCAAAGCCGATTTTGAGCACATGGTGGTCGTCGGGCAGTTTAATCTCGGGTTCATCATTGTGCGGAAGCGGGATGATACCACGCCAGCTGGAGGGACTATGGATGATCTGTTCATCGTTGACCAGCACGCCGCAGACGAAAAGTGGAACTTTGAGACTCTGCAAGAGAAGACGGTCATCGCGTCTCAAAGGCTCTTTCGGTGCGTTTTCGTTTTTCGTCCATGTAGTCTGGTTCTGATATTCTTTCTTGCTGTAGGCCACAACAGTTACAGCTCACAGCCGCCGACGAGATGCTGGCGGCCGAGAATATGGGTGTATTGAAGCTGAACGGGTTTGAACTAGAGCAAGTAGAGGAACGAGAGGTGTTTGGAGACGAGGACGAGGAAGGATCGGGCGTGAGGATGCGGCTACAGTTGGTTGCGCAGCCGATGTCTAAGGACACGGTATTCGATATCAAAGGTAACCTACCTGCTTCTGACCCCCGTGGTTGCCGATTGAACCATGTGACAGACCTCGAGGAGCTCCTCCATCTCATGCGGGACCGCCCAAAGGGGACGATGGTCCGCTGTTCGAAAGCGCGAGCCATGTTCGCGATGCGTGCCTGTCGGCGCAGTGTGATGATAGGCAAAGCGCTCGATAAGACACGAATGTTGGCGGTATGTCGAATTTTTTTTGGCCTCGATCTCCCTCCGCTGCTCGTCCCTATTGCTTGTTGAAATGAAACCATCATGCCACTGTTGTCCTTGCATGAACAGATCGTACGGCACATGGGAACGATGGATCAACCCTGGAACTGTCCACATGGTCGGCCGACCATGCGGCACCTCTCGGACCTGACATCTTTCGGGCGGTACGCACCGCCACGGCGCGCGATCGACTGGCAAGCGTACGGGACACGTGCGTCCGGGATGGGGGAGACGTGAACCCGAACGTGCTCGTGCTGTGTTTGCCCTGGTAACTAGATGCGGCTGTCGACGATCTGTGCTGGAGGAAGCACCCGGGAAGTTCCGCCCTTGGTAGCCAGTGTAGACGGGTCGAGTCGTCGGTTGCTCTCGGGCCCTCGCGTTCTGGGCTATTATCTCTGCGCTATCTTACTTGGTGTGTATGTAGTGTCCGTGCGCAATCTAAAAGCAATTTCATACCTCCTCGCTCTATCTGACTGTTCTGCCTAGGCGATGGGTATCGTGTGCCATCAGGCTCGGTGACGCTGATGGGCATGCTGCGCTGGTGCCGGCCGGTGAGGAAATATACACTGCACAAGCGGTTGTCGATCAGCAAGGTTCCGAATGGGTGGAAGTCAATGCAGATCAGAGTGATACACCTACGCATCTTATCAGACGCAACGTCCGCAACTACCTCGGGACTATTCATGTCTCATGGGGGCTAAAACGGTGCCATCACCAACACACGTTGTGTGACATCACAGGCGCCAGTGGCTGAATACAAACAAGGGTAAATTTGTACGGCCCCGGAGTCCGTACTTGAAGTTGGACACCGTTCGATACCATCATCAAGGCCCAAGGGTTAGGTAGACGTGGAACGTTGCTCGCCTTTCTTTTTCTTTAGTCAAGTTCGACTATCTGGCAAGAGCCTCGTCCCCTGGTCCGAAGTTGTGGATGAATATTGTGCGACTACGTCTGTCTCACTTACCACTTCGAAACTCCCTTGGGACCGTGCAAACTTCGCTCCGATCGAATATCATGACCAGTTCTAATCCCCAATGCGGTGGTCAACTGAACTTCCAGGCCGGACCCCTCGTCTGGATAGATTGCGAAATGACTGGATTGAATCCTAAGCGTGACAAACTTCTAGAAATCGCGGTAAGTTATTGGTCTCACCACTTCAAGTCGTGTACCAGCTCTCCATGTATCGTAGGTGATCATTACTAACGGTAACTTGGACCCGGTGGACGACGGCATTGAATTTATCATCCAAAGGGACAAGTCGCTGTTAGACGAGTGAGTTCCCTTTCCCGTTCTCGTGCACCTTCCGCTCAATCCAGTTCACACCGACAAGCATGGACAAATGGTGTATAGAACAACACGGCAAAGTAAGCATAGTTTACGACATTCAGAAACTGAGACCTTGAAATGGCCTAGTCAGGTCTAACGCAAGCATGCCTCGAGTCACCACATAGCAAGGGCGACGTGTCGAACGCCGTTCTTGCGTACATCAAGAGATGGATACCAGATAAATCCACGGGTGTGCTTGCAGGCAGCTCGGTTCACGCAGATCGATCGTTCTTGGTAGAGGAAATGCCCGAAGTCGTGGATTGGCTTCATTACAGGTGAGGAGCGGTGTCATGCCCCGTGTCCTACTGATTTTTACATCTATTTGAAGGATCGTGGGTGAGCTCTTCTTTTTCCTGGTCATCACAGTCATGGTTTAACCCTGAAGTCAGACGTGTCTTCTATCAAGGTCGGCGTACCCCCCTTCCTAGTCCAAACACCCTGACAGGTATCCCAGGAGCTGTGCCGTAGATGGTATCCCAGAGCAGAGGCCCCCTCAAAGATTTGGGGCAACAGACACAGGTATGTTCCAGCGTGCTTCAGTGCGAATCGCCAAATGATCGTTGCGTAGAGCAATGGATGACATAAGATGTTCTATCCGAGGTTACACTTTTACCTTTGATTTGGTCGTTTGGTTGATTCTGCCTTGCAGAACTTGCGTGGTATCGAGAAAACATCTTCCGCGCTCCATGAGGTCCCGAAATAAAACATATAAAGTGACGTTTCTGAGTGATCGCATGTTCTGGTCTCAATACGTGGATGCAATATGACATCCTAAAATTGTACGACTGCCATTAAAACTGTGCCTTAGTCAAGTATTTCTATCCGGAAGCTGCACATATGCGGTATTTGCTATAGGCCCCCTTCAGTACTTAGTGACGCTTTCCAGTCACCAAGCTCCCGTTAAGGTACGCTTACAGACGTCACCACAGGTCCCACAGCTTCAAATAACCTAACCACTCCGACATGACCTATGGTTATTCGCGTGTTCTGAGCACAACAGGCAGATCACTGCCACCAAAGACAAGGAACAGCGTCATTAACGAGCCCTCTCGACCGTGCCAATTCGCTAGTTGACCTTTCCCACTCCATCCGATGAACTCGTAGCGATGACAGACATGGAGCAAGAGCTCTCCCTCAGTCAACTCAGCGCAAAATCTGACCTCGGCGCCGCGGCCGCCTTGTTGCACTGCATTGAAAGAACATCACTGCATTAATGCTACGCCCGTTTCAAGTGGCATGTGGGTCAGCTTACGGGACGTCGCGCGGGGAAATGCCCCGATCGTGCTACTTTCTGTGCTGCTTCCCGTTTCTACGATCAGTCGGGTACCGGTCCGCGATGAACCCGAGGTGTTTACAGTATTGTCATGCACGTGAGCGTTGTCCCGCATTCCGCCATGCTTAACTTCTTGGCAACGGCGTCCGCCGCCCAGTTAGCATCCGTTTTTCCAAGCTATCGCCACGATTTCAGGCACTGTGCCATGATGTGGTCCTTATCGAACCAGGGCTGGCATCCCACAAAAGTCGCGTCATATACACAGACGTTGGTCTCGGATCAGGTAGTGTCCAATGGCAGCACTCTGTTCTCGTTCTCCAAATCCACGTCGCTGTGCCGTATCGGAAGGGCCGTTACGACCTCTCCAATCCGCATAACTCGTCATGCATACGGACTAAGACAGCCTCCCCGAACTCTTCCCACAAGGAAGCCCGTTTGATGTTGCCATGGAATGGCTTCCGCTATCCCTGTCGTTTCAGGAAACACGACTGATGTGTGACGGGACGTATGATGCATCGTGACACTGTCATGCTGTCATGACCTACGTTGAACGAGCGTCTGGAGCTTGTACTCACAGGATATCGCTGGAGCGAGACACTCAATGTCGTCTTGGTTGCTGTGGAATTTCATCTTGGAAATATCTTGGCTAGCTCAGTGGGATGGTTCTCATCGGAAAGGAATGCGTATATGGGAGCTGTTCGTGGTACCATGCGCCCGCTTGTGGTTTCAAAAGTTCCGGTTGACTGTCCTTCCGCGCAAACTCTTAACATGTTATCTTGTTTCAGGTAATTTATCCGTTGACCATTACTTTCCCTTCACGATCACTTGACGTTTCCGCAGCAGAATTCCCACTGATAAACTGAGTGGATGAACGAATACATAAGAGGGTGTGCATAATGGTCAATGCTGGCTCCCACAGGCATTAATCTTTGCATATTCAATCTCTTTGGGGATGTTCTCGCTCTTTGCTCTCATTTCATTCTTTACTTTGGCTCGGGCGGTGTCGCAGGCGACGTCGTCTGGCAGCTGTGTGGGCAGCATCTCATCACTAGGCGACGTGAGCGCTGCTGTCCAGTGTAAAACCGTGAACGTCAACGCCTTCATTGTGCCAGCTGGAAATACGTTCAGCCTCAAGTTGTTGCAAGGGGCAACTGTCAACATTTGTGAGTAGCAGTTCTCCCTTCTGATGTGTTCGGGCTGATGAATCTCTTAGTGGGAGACATACAGTTTGGCAATGCGACCTGGCGTGGCCCACTACTCGAGATCGAGTGCGTCGAATTCGCCTGACGAACATAGTTGCCATTCTAACCTCGAGCTGTTGGGGGGCAGAGGGCAAGACATCACATGTAAGCTTGCTTCAAATATGCCTTCGACTCGATCCCAATGTCGCTTGTAGTTAACGGAAACGGGCACATCTGGGATGGCGGTGGACCGTTTTACTGGGTAAATGACGCCGTGGTGATTCTGTGATGATGTCTGACACGACACAGGATGGTCGAGGCGGAAGTGACGGTGTCACTAAGCCCGATCCTATGATGAAGTGTGTTCCATTTGACTGAAGCTGTGTCGTCCCTGACTTCGTACGATAGTATTCACATGTCAGGAACATTGTCTGTCCGTGGATTCTCACAACATGGCATCGACCACAGCTAATTTAATTTCAGAACGTCCATGTCGTAAATTCCCCGGAGAGGTGCTTCGCCTTGGACAGTTCCGGCCCATTGGTTGTCAGTGGTATCATTGTTGATAATGGTGAGATGATCATGCACTCGTGATAAGCGCCTTCCTCGACTTTCGAATGCAAAGGCCAAGGAAATTATCCAAATGATAAGAGCAATGGCCACCCTGCTGGTAATGCGGACTGGCAGTTATTCGGCAGAATTGAAACTTCGATAAATTCACAGGACGCAACACCGACGGCTTCGACGTCTGCGGCAGTGACATTGTTATCAGGAATAGGTAGAAATATGTGCAGCCATCCTGTTTTTGCAGAGTATTGACAGTGGATGCACAGCACTGCGATCAACCAGGTATTCATTATCATTTTGGGTTCTAATATGCTAATTTGTCTCGCGTCCAGGATGATTGCTTGGCTATCAACAGGGGGCGGAATATCGTATTCGAAGACAACTACTGCGATGGTGGCCATGGAGTATCCATCGTCCGTCGTCCAGTCCAACCCCTGAAATGTGCTGATTCTCATCCCAAACCACAGGGTTCGATCTCCTCCGATATTGTCGTAGAGGATGTCATTATCCGGAGGAACACGGTCGTTAATAGGTGCTTCGCTTTGGACTAAAGGATTAACGCTATTTCAACTGATCGGATGGCTGATAGCGTACAAGCGTTCCGTATCAAGACTGAAAAGACCGCGAGTAACAGTCGGGTGGCCAATGTTACCTATTACGTCTGCTGCTTCATGCCACCTGCCCTGGGATCGCGCTTATTGCATGTCACTAGGACAACACTGCGAAAAACTGTACCTCGTATGGTGTGATGATCACTCAGAGCTACCCCAGTAGCATCGGGAAACCTGGCATTGGCGTCGTCATATCTGTGAGTAGGTTTATTTGTCAGAACCCAAGTAGGCATGAGCTTGGTGCTTTCGTAGGACATCAGCTTCGCCTCGGAACCGACCGACGTAGGCGTCGCGAGCGATGCTCGAATGGTTGTCGTGGATTGTGGTCGCGGGTCTTGTCTCGGTATGCGCTCAGGTCACTCATATCGAATGACTGGAGATCCTCAGTAATGTCTACAGGGAACTGGGATTGGTCAGGCTTGCAAACGAGTGGTGGCAAACCCGGCGAGGCGAATAACTGCCCCAACATCACAGGCTATACCCTGTAGAATATTCACGTACACAGCGGGCGATTTCTGCGCTGTACCATGCAGTTGGTAGCAGCTCGAGACGATGTTCAGCCTGGTCCGAACCCCGCTATTTTCCCTTCCATTTAGGTAATCATATATACCCCCTGAGTCTGCAAAGTTTTTCGTTTTCCGAACCCTCTCTTTCCTTGCTACCTCGCACGAGTCAGTCCTCTGATGAACACCTCGATTTACGACGAGAACATCTGCTGGCTGTGCTCCGCGCCGGTATTTTGCTGCGACTGTGATTCTCCTTGGTCGGCGTCGACATCTCAAGTGTCTTTTTGCTCCTTTGGGGGTCGGGAAGATCCAGAAAACCTCGACGTGGATGGGGATACCTTTTGCGCGATCGAGGGAAGCTATTTGGTTTCGTGTCCTTCAGGAAACCCGGGTCTTGATACAGATGTCATGGCACAATGTCTCGGACGTGGGTCACTGGGACCATGCGCCGCAAGCACTCCGAAGTACAATGACCACGCCGAAAAATGGGAATCACCCGGCGCGTTTCCCCCTCAGGAGTCCTCCTCGCCTGTCGGTATCGACGCTGACTCGTCGCCATTTTCGATGGATCCTGCCCCGCTCATGACACGCCGCGAGGACATCCAAAGTGTGGGCCCACGCGGATTTTGTGGTCCGCTTGGCGATGGACAACGGCAGGCCAAAGCACCATTTAATGACCTGGTGAAGTCGAATACGCCCATCTTCCTTACCACGACCTCGATGAGTCTCTATGCGCCTCTTTCCGCGGATACGTCCGAACAAAGTTCCTCGATGCTTGACGGGAGCGTCGCTAAAGGACTCGATAAGCCTCACTCTTCGACCAACAAAACAAAAGTTGTGTCAGACACGCACGATGTATGCGTGGCGATGACCCGAACGGCCATCGAACGGACGAACGACCTGGTTAAACCCGATGCGACTGCTTCCCTCGCCCTCAAGCTTGCTCCTCGCAAGAGAGTCATTTGTTCTGGCCCTACCATCCTTGGCTTGGCGATATCTACCAAATCACACTCAGCCCCGTTGGACCACACCGAAAATGATGGGCCCCGCGATTCTACAACCACCAGCAACAAAACAAGCAACGGGATCCCTTCGAAGGTACCTTTACACGAAACGTCTTTGCTCTCGGTTTCCTGCCTAGCCCGGGTCGCCGTGGATAATCGCCTTAAACGACGCCTCTCCTCATTGGACCTTCCATCGGAAGGCAAGAAAGCAAAGCTCGATAGATCCGTGTCCCATATTTCCTGTGCTAGCGACTTGAGTGTCCAATCCAAATACCCGGCAACGAAGCCCGCAAGTTTACGACGCGCGCACTCATTGAAATCGGAAGCCTCCGCAATCTCTGTGCGTTCAGAAAAGTCCGTGGTACGTCCGTTAGTTACCGTATACATGAGAGAACACTTTCGCATGCGCATATATGCGGCCTTTTCTCCCAGGATTCGCTCTCCTATCCTTCCCCTTTGAGTACGCCGATTTCTCGATCCTGCCCGGACAAGGAGTATCCGCCGACTGTTCCGAGCACTCCGCTCCCCACTTCTGCGGACTACGCCAGGTCAAAGGTGAACCCACTGGCTCGAACGCTCGTAGTCCATCGTCGCAAATCCTCGGAAGCTCCGAAGATTCCTCCAGTCCCCATCATCGCGCCACCCCCGCATGTCTCACCCACGGTTGTCCGTTGTGCTGAAGACCACGCGATCGACCGTCTCGAGGCACTCCTCCTCCGGGAACAATCGGAGCGCGAAAGGGACGGTTTAAATGTCCATGATGAGAAACGCACGGCGCTGTTGAAAGTGTTGTATCCGACCGATGTGGCCTTTTCGCGACGAGACAGTGGAAACACCGATACGAGCGATGATGGTTACCGTTGGGAAGAGGAGAGCACGTGCTCCGCGACGGAGCTACAAGAGAGCCAGGAGTCGGTCCCGAAAGTGAATTTGAGAATTGTCTCTGAGCAGCATCGCCATGCCAATCGAGTGACCTGGTGCAACGCATTCGGTATCGTGAACGATTGTCGCAAAGAGATTACGGGATGGATACTCGAGGTGCGGTCAACCGTCCAAGTGGATTGCGTAGGTTTTCGATGTCAACTTTACTTGGTTTCAGAAAGTCCCGCCAGAACCTGCACTAATCGTAGGAGATGAACGCCGTAGCGAATTTAATCTTTACGACCAGCTCATGAACTCACGCCAGACGCGGTTTCACGCGGCACAATTATTTCATAGGTACTTTCTCCTTCCTGGGAAAGCCAAGAATTGGAGGAAAGTGTACAAGCACAAACTTCCCGAACGGGGACCCTGTGGATCGCATGACGACTCTGATTATGAGAGAAGCATCTGGGATCTCGCGATTGCATGCGTGGCATTGAGTGTCAAGGTATATTTCAGTTTTTTTTTTTTCGTCGGAAAACCCAATTCAGTGATCGCCGCTAGCTTCATCGTGACTGCTTTTGGCCCCTCGGCCCAGTATTCGCTGCCAATTTTCTAGCCATGGCACCCTATTCAATAACTCTTGAGACGTTCGAAGTGAGTGTTCGACGATCCAGCTTGGCACAAGCGCTGACCCTACGCCACCCAGCTCGCACAGCGTGATGTCCTGTATGCCTTCCAATTTCAGCTGGGAAGCTGCACGCCACAAGATGTATTGGACGAGCTATGGAATGCACTGCCTACCCTGCGCAAAGCAGCGACACCAATCTGTTGGGCAGTCGTCCAATCCGTGACCTGGGATACGTTGTTCAAGTCGCTCCTCGGTAAGCATCCATCGCCACCGTGGTTCGAGTGTCTAAAGGTGTGCCGCGATAAGCAGAGCCAGACATGTTGCAGTATCCGATTACCTTGCTTACCGCCGCGGCACTCGTCGATAGCCTCGCCTTTGTGCTTTCGCATCAGTACAAGACGGAGGTGGAAGCGAATATCTGCAAGTGTAAGGCTTTGCCCGAGGCTCCAGCCGCTGAGTGCGACCTCAATGATATCGAGATGACGTGGCGGATTCATGACTTTGAGGCGAGCCGGTTGGTAAATGACGTCATCTCGGACGTCCAACATGTTCTTCATCTCCCGCCAGTGCGTCGCATTATGCTTGTATTGACGCTGGCTGACAGTGTGGACCGCAGATTGAACTGGATGAATGCAGGAAGTGGTTGAGCGGTGTAGGCAAAGCGTAGTTTTCTGCTCACCTCTTCACTTTCCACTGGGCACTTTGGACGAACTTGGACTTGTGCTTTTGGAATTCCTAATTTGTAAATATCATATTGATGACGTCGTCGATTCGACGGTATATAACCAAACAAATGTCGAATGTCGAATCTATGATTTGGACCCCAACATAGTGGTAGCCCCAAACAAGCTCGAAAAGGAGAGGAGGTCGTGAGTGGTCTCTCTCGTGAACGCGCTTCTGATGGTGGTGGATCACAGCTAGGACTGGGGCGGCGGGCAGGCCTCTGGCAGGATCGCGGACATCGTCGCGGACGGGACGGCTGAGGTGACGAGCAACAAGGTCTCACCCGTCCGTTACACGAGCTTCCCCCGATCCGCAGGGTAATGTGGTGCGTCGGAAGGTAGGGAAGGTGATCCTGCTGTCGAGATTACTCGCGAGGGGGTGAGTTTTGCATGCATCTGTGAGTTTCTTTTGGTGATTGTGCGTACAAAACGACGTGGTCAAGCTCGCGCACGAGCTGAACGACAAGTGAAGTTGAACTTGCTCTGTAGACCCGGCGTGGGAAGAAATGTAGTTTAGTGCAACACTGATTCGATTTGTGGTGAGAATTTAGAAACCGAGTCGCCCGGGTCGCCTTCCGTTCTCTCCTCGTTCTTCTTCTCTCTGTCTTTTTCTCGTTACGACCGTCAGGATAACACACGACCAACCTGTCTCGCTAACCCGACCTGCTGCCGTTTCTTGTTATCAGAGCTTTCCATCCCTCCACCTATACCCGATACCATCATCCGCCAACTAATACCTCATACTCGTGTAAAATTTGTAAGATCGACTCAGTCACTCTCTCTTCGATCTGAAAAATATGGCCCCGGGACCCAAGGCGGGTCCGCCGCTATTCCTCGGTTTCGAACTCGCCACCGATCAGCTCCGTGCATCGATCGTCGACGAGAGCCTGGAGCTCGTGGGGGTTGAATGTGTAGACTTTGATTCCGAACTATCTGAATATCAGTGAGTGTTTTCCTCTCGAGCGTCTTCCTATCGAATCTCTCCGCTCCCCGCCACGCACGAGGTCTACTTTGCCTCCACCCCGCTATCGCGCGAACCAAGCAACACTGACTATTGATTAGGACTCAGGGTGGTATATTCACGACGCCGGGAGATGCCTACACGACCCCGGTGGACATGTGGGTCAAGGCGTTAGGTACGCCATTTTGCGGAATCAAAAATTTCAGTTATCAACCACTTACTAATTTGGACTTTTTTATAATCCACTCGATCGTAACCTTATTCGGCACGTGCTCCCGACCGTCCCTTCTTGAACACAAAGATTTTCTCCTCGAAAAGCTGTCCAGAAACTACGATGTGACAAGAATAAAGTCCATTGGTGGCTGTGCTCAGGTGCGTTCCGCGTCGTCGCCACTTCTTTGGCTCTCGGTAATCTGACCCTTGGTGTCATCGTTGTAGCATGCTGTCGTCTGGTGGAAGTCGACCCCGATCCCTTCATTCCCCGCGTTGGATCCGCGAGTTCCGCTTCACTCCCAACTTCCTCCGAATACCTTCTCGCTGGCCAACACCCCCGTCGCACAGGACACTTCCGCACATACCCATGCACTGGCGCTCGAAGCGCTCCTCGGTGGTCCAGATATCATGGCTGCGCGCGTCGGTACGTGTGCCAACGCGTCGATTCTCGCAGCTCAGCTGCTTCGTATCCGGGAGTCTTGGACATCAGACGTGTGGGCTCGCACGGGCAAGGTCCAACTCGCGAGCACGTTCATCGCTAGCATGATCGTCGGCGAGTGGGTGAACATGGGTGAAGCAGAGGCATGTGCGACTGGCATGTGGACGCATGTTAGTGGCCAGGGCAGTCCAGGCCAGGGACATTGGGATGAGGGCGTCCTCGAGATCGTCGGTGGCAGTCGAGAGGAGGGACGGAGGATCCGAGGATGGCTTGGCGAGGTCGACATGGCATGCGGTAGGAAAGTCGCCAATATATCGCGGTATCTGTGTGAGAGATATGGGTTTGAGCCTGGTATGTGTTGCGTTTATTTGCAGGGTTTCTCGAAGCCGATTTATGCCCTTCTTTCTGCAGATACCGTCATCACACCATTTACGTCTGATTATCTTTCTACATATCTTTCTCTTTGTCCGTCGCCTGGAGACGCCGTACTATTGTTTGGACCCATGGATACCCTACTCGCACCCGCACAACACTATCTTCCCACTCGCCTTTACAATCTATTTCCGCATCCGGTGCAAGATGCCGGAGAAAAGCGGAGATACATTGCCATGCTGACAAGCAGGTAAATCTTTTTCTTCTCGGTCGCCTTCTTTCTAACCTACCTTGTGTCCGGTCTAGGAACGCTGATGTTCCTCGTGCCTTAGTCCGGGACATGTACACCAAAAGCTGGAGTGCATTTGATCGTCTAGTGGCTGTCGTTCCTCCCGGTGGCTCCATCGGGTACGTGGGTGTCATCCCTCATTGATCCTGAACTAGACACGCCATTTTGCATATAGGCTCGATGACAAGCTTTTCAGCTTTTGGTTGTTGCAAGGCGACAGCTACCCACTGTCCCACGTTAAGGGTATCTATCGCTTCGAAACTGGCATCAAAGTCAATGAATTCAGGGATCTCCGTGCAAATCCACGATGCCTTCTCGAGAGCCAGGTTCTCTCCTTCCGTGTCCGATGGTCCCGGATGATATCGACTGGGGTGCTTGGGTCCAACATCAACCGCAATCGTGGGAACGTACAGACGCCTGGTCCGAGTCCCATTACTGCGTCTGCCCCAAACAGTCGTGCTACGACACTTGGGCTTCCGTTCGATCCATACGACTATTCACCGCTGCCCGCTCGAATGTTGGTCACGGGGGCAGCAGCAAATTTCCCTTCCGTCGCTAATTTGGTCGGAGACGTCTTCAACGCGCCGGTGTTCATGCCAAACACGCAGGTGGACTCTGCCCAAGTCGTACCACATCGAAACGCTCCCGCGGTTGGTTTCCCTAGTCGAGCGTCTCTTGGTGGGGCATACTTTGCGCGCTGGACCTGGGGCAAGGAGCGTAGTTCCATCAGCGGTGGTTCGGGAGCTGGTAGGGGTCTCGGAGGGTTTGAAGAAGAAATCCGAAGGCTCCACGGGAAGCGGTGGGTTGCCTCTGGTGGCACACCGCTACGCACCAACGTGAATGGACCTCTGGGAGGTGGCGGCGGGAGTGGCGGCAATAGTGGTACGAGCACACCGTATGGGCACCCGCGGTCAAATCTTGGCTCCTCCATCGTGATGGAAGAAGAAGAGGAAGAAGAAGAAGAAGAAGAAGAAGAAGAAGTGGAGGAGATGGAGCGAAGTGGTGGAATGCTGAGTGCGTCGGTATTCGCGGGCGGCTTTGCAGATCGAGATCTCGGGCGGGACATTGGCCGGATGCGGACGCTCACTGGGTCCACCGTAGACACGAGCACGAGTGCGGGCTCAGGTGCGCCTTCGACGACGTTTACGACGCCCGAGCTAGGTGGCGGAGCAAGTCCTGGGACGAACGGTGCTACGACCGCGCCACAGACGACGAGTCTCACCCCGGTGACAGCGATGCCGACTGCAGACTCCGAGGCCCAGATTGGGTTAGCCAAAGTGGCAGAAGCAGACGTGGACGCGTTCATGACCTATGCGGCCATCGTTCCCGAGTATTGCAGGCTAGAGAGCATGCTATGCAAAGCCCTCGTATGATCGTGCGTATGTTTTCGACTGCAACTCTTTTTCCCATTTCACTGGTACGGTTGAATCGATTGCGTCAGAGGGGAGTAACACGCTTGCCGGGGCTAATAGTACGAGTCGATTGGCATGAATGAAAAAAAAAAAAAGAGTGTCGATCTACTATCTTCCATTGACATATTCTCCCTCTGTTTACTGTACTACGTATAATAGGATCACATCGACACGCCCGCATCGTCTCGTTGGCCTGAGACAGTCACAATCAGGCCGTTGACCATATTGATCAGTCTGCCACTGACTCACCGTACACCTCAAAGTTTCTCTCGCAGTGCACACTACAATCCGATTGAGATCAGTGACAAGATGCGATTCATTGAGGCCCCTATTATTCAACTGAGTGATGTCGCTAGGGGCCACCCCAAATTGTGACCAATTCAATAGACTGCAGACGACGTCACGAACAACGAACGTCACTGGCGGTGCAGATATAAACGCCCTGTCTTCTAGACGCCCCTCTTTCTTTTGACACGACACCCGCCCTCATATCATGGCCTGCATCCAAGCGAACGGCATCTACAGTCTCACCAACGTCAAGGGCGGTACCTGCATGGACCTCTCCCGCGACACTCGCGCCAGTACGTCGTATCGCACCCCACGGCTTGTTTGTTGGTCGTCTCAGTGCGTTCGGGACAGTCACCGGCCATAAGTGCTACAAAGGGTCTAATCAAACCGTACGTGTCCCCCCATTGGTCCTCCCCCCCCACGATCCTGGGGGGAGGGCAAACCGGACGGGTACTGAACGCTGTCGAACAGTGGAGCTTTGAACCCACGGACAGCGACAGGACGTACTACGTCAGGTCGATGGACGTCGAGCAGTACCTCGCTGCTGCGGGCGAGCCGCACGACGGGCAAGAGGTCGTCGCGATCAACACTCCGTACGCGTGGCTCGTCGAGGACGAGCAGGGCGTCGAGGGTGGCGTGAGGTGCGTTTTTTTTTTTTTTTTTTTTCGTAGCCCGAAATTCGTGCGCCGACCACGTCTTCCCCCTGTTTCTTGTTCCTTTGTGGCTCGCCTCACGCCCGGGAATTCGTGGGGCCTCGGCTGCCGGTGCCTTGGTGGGGACGGGTAGACTCTCGCCAGCGAGCCATACCGACTTTTGTCTCTGCCTCTCGGGTCAAGGGAGTTCGGTGGATGGCACTCCTGTCCAGCTGTGGCATCGTTTGAGCGACCAAAACCAGGTCTGGAAGGTGAAGAATGCTAAGTAAATTCCGTGTTTCCGTTCCGTTCAACGTGCGGGTGTAAAGTTGG
>JBBPKC010000329.1:0-15331 GCA_038089055.1 Tylopilus aff. balloui
CCTCAGCTCGGCAGTTCGGCATCCCCCCTTGACCTTGTCGTGTAATCCAAACACCTCTACTGCGCGATCGACCGTCTCTTCCGCCATCGCCCTGTACGTCGTCCACTTGCCCCCCGCGATCGTAATTAAGCCCGACGGCTCCACCCTCACCAGATGGTTCCTTACCAGACCACCCGTCCCACCCTTATTCCCAGCTGAGATGAGCGGTCTCAGACCGGACCAGGCGCTGAGCACGTCCCCACGACGGACCTTGATGTCCGGGCTCAGATACCCCCGTACCTCGTCGATCACCCACCGCACATCTTCTTCGACAGGCATCACCTCTTCGCCTAGCTCGTTCACTTTGGCCGGCGTGTCGGTGGTCCCGGCGATGACTCCCCCTTCCCAGGGGAGAAAGAAGATGACGCGGCCGTCCGAGGTGGCCGGGTCGAGAAGACCCATGCGCGCTGGGGCATAGTAGGCAGGAAGGGTGATGTGAACGCCTGACGAAGGTCGGACGATGGGTTTATGTGATGGACTGTCGAGGGAGAGAAGCGAGTCTGTGTACGGGCCAGTCGCATTGATGACGCCCTGTCCGCCATGTGAGACGCGATGGATTGAGAGACAAGGGGGGCCCGAACCTTGGCGTGGACGTTGAACTCCCGTCCGGTGAGCTCATCCTTGACCTTGGCACCGACGAGTTTTCCCTGGTCGTCTTTGTGGAGTTCGGTGACGCCGCAGTAGTTGGTGACTGTGGCACCAAGCTTGATGGCGGTCATGATTAGCGCAACGTTCATACGTGCGTCATTGTGCTGTCCTGGAGGGCAATGAGTCTTTTGGCGTGGGCACTGCGAGGGAGCATACCATCATAATAGACGACAGCCCCTACGAGACCCTCGCGCTTGAGCATCGGAAACATTTCCAAGGCTTTACCTTTCGACATGAGATACGAATGTTCCATGTTTTCCTTGCCAGCCAAAAAATCATACATCTTGCATCCCACATAGTAGTAGGGGACCTGCCAAAACCTACAGGTTGCCTCAGCACGGGACATGCACCAAGCATACGAACGTCTGAACCTACTTGTACAACGGGAGCATGATTGGAAGCATGTGAGACAAATACGGTGCGGTCTGGAGGAATATCTTCCTCTCGTGTAATGCCTCTCTTACGAGCTTGTACTGCTCGTAATCCAGTTCCATCACCGCCTTTTGGAGATAACGTACACCACCATGGACGAGTTTCGTCGACTTGGACGATGTACCTGCGTCATGTCACCAACGCGAACGCACCCAACGAATCTCAGCGTCGTGTACGGGTGAAAGGGAAAAAAAAAAGATACCGGAGCCAAAGTCGTTTCTCTCTACGAGGGCCACTTTGAGGCCGCGACTGGCAGCGTCAACGGCAACACCCGCGCCCGTTGCCCCGCCTCCGACGACCAACACGTCAAACACGTCTGCTTCTTCCCCGCCCGGTGTCTGTCCTTTTTCGGGCGCACCCTGGGCCCCACTCCGCTCGAGCGCAGCCAGCATCGCCTGTCGAGGAGGTGGCGCCCAAATCGGTGGTGGCCGCCTTGTTTCTCGGGTCGACGCGGGGTATGGTGCCGGCCCGGAGTTGAGATAGTAATACCCACTGCCTGCGAGACCGAGCGTGGAGGCTGTCACGAGCGCGAGCGTACGTCGGGAGAAGAGGCGTCGTCGCAGCATTGTCACCGTTCGAGTTGGCATCTGATCTGAGTGGAATGTGGGATGGGAGACGGGTGAGCGCGGGTGGGCAACAGCACGCTCGGTTCCGCTAACGCGGTCGAGAAAGTTGGACTATGGAGAGAAAGCGATGGGGGTTCTCGCAGCGGTCACCGTCCAGTATGACACGGCACCGAACGGGTCGACCGACGTGCGGGGGAAAAAGTTATCTGGAGCTGCCGATGTGCGCAGTTACACTCTCAGGATCGTCGCAGCGAGTGGTTGCGTCGCTGCCGCGCGTTCGAGTGGATCAAAGCCGAAGTGTCTCATGATAAAAAGCCTCGTTCGACTCGGACGAGTCCTCGGCTGACTCGCTGTTAGTACGGGGCCAGTCGGACCGCTCAACCCGACGGCTATTTTCTTCCTCGTCACGACATTAAGACCTATTTTTCAGCTCGTGCCAGGACGAACAATCAGCTATAACGATTGCCCTCCAGCGTGTCGCAGGAAATGCATTCGCAGACGAGCTCTCGTTGGTGATCTCGCCTAGTTGTCGTCACGCGTTCCTCCATTTATGAAGTCCAGTCCATGCTCGCTCTGACATTGCTACTCTCAGATGCTTGTTATTTGGCCCCGATTCTTTCCCTTTCGCAGGGTTAATACCTAATCTTAGCGCCCGGGTGCTCTGGAGTCCATGCTCGGGTCTCGTGACGTTCCCAGCCAAGCGTATATTTATTCCGGTGGTGTAAATACCCACCTCTTATCGTTGCCCCATATCTCCATTGCCTCAAATGCCATCGTGGTCGGATCGCGCCGCCGACAAGAAACGCCGCCAGCAGAATGCGATTCCTCGGGAGTGGTTGATCATTCCTCCGCCAGAAACGACGCTCAACGTGACTGGCATACCCGAGACGTGCGGTCTATTGACACCAGACGAGCTCGCTATCACGAACGAGGATGTCGATGTCTTGCTGAAAAAGCTTGCGAACGCTGAGTGGTCCGCTGTCGCCGTTACAACCGCATTCTACAAGCGAGCCATTATCGCCCAACAATTGGTACAATTTCCTTGTAGTTCTAGTTTATGGCTACGGGCTGAAGAGACAATAGGTAAACTGCTTGACTGAGATATTCGTCGAACGTGCACTCGCTCGCGCCGCTGAGTTAGACGACGCTTTGAAGAAGACCGGAAGGGTTGTTGGTCCACTTCATGGCCTTCCAATATCCCTGAAGGACCAGCTACGCGTCAAGGGCTTAGAGACGACGATGGGCTACGTGTCCTGGATTGGAAAATATGCAGACAAAAACGCGGTCCTCGTTGACATTCTGGAAGAATGTGGAGCCATTCCATTCGTCAAAACGAACATACCACAGACGTTGATGGTGCGTGGGAGTTTGAACTAGACATTGATGCTGATGCAATTCTTTCCAGTGGGCTGAAACTTTCAACAACATCTTTGGCAGGACGACCAACCCCTACAATCGTTCGCTGACCCCGGGGGGTTCCTCGGGGGGGGAAGGGGCTTTGATTGCCCTGAAAGGGAGTCCGATAGGGGTCGGTTCCGACATTGGAGGGTGCGCACCCCACGAGGACTGCCAAATTGGAGGCTGAACTACTCCCAGCTCCATACGGGTTCCTGCTGCGTTGTGTGGCCTGTACGGACTAAAGCCTTCTTATGGCCGAATCCCTTTTGGTGGCGCTGCAACTTCCTTGGAAGGACAGAGTTCCGTGCTGTCCGTCCTCGGCCCCATTACCAATAGCATCTCAGGACTGAAGACGTTCGTGGAAGCGATCATAAAGTCGAAACCCTGGCTCAAGGACCCACTTGCCGTGCGAAAGAAGTGGGACGAAGACGAATACCAGCTCAAGGATCGTGATGATGGTCGTAAACTGTGCTTTGGGATTATGTGGGATGACGGTGTTAGCGTCCCGCACCCCCCGATAACAAGAGCGCTAAAACAAGTCCAAGCAGCGCTCACGAAGGCCGGTCACAATGGTACGCTAGCGTTCATGCAGATTCATCACACTGTTCGCGACATACTGTGTAGTCATCGCATGGAAACCTATCCAGCACAAAAGGCTCGGTGATTTAACGGTATGTGTTACTATCTTGCGGCCGGTCGAAAAGTGAAGTGAGACGCCATGGATTCCCAGTTAGACATATGGAATGCGGGCTCCGCAGAAAACTTCATGGTCACAGCATCAGCGAGCGGAGAGCCAATCATTTCCACCATGGTCCCAGACAGCGAAGAACTTTTCACGCCCTCTCTACTTCCCCGAAAAGGTGGTCTCACCGCGTACCAGCTGTGGCAAATTCAGAAAGAGAAAAACGATCTTCGTACCACGTACTTGGAGCATTGGAATCACACAGAGGCGAGCACTGGGACGGGGCGAGCAGTAGATGCGATCATTTGCCCTGCTGCGCCTTTTGCGGCACCGCCTCATGGGCGCTTCAGGTCCGTCGTGCTTGTAGGGGAACACTATTCGCTCGCTGAATGCGACCGCCAGCTACCCCTATTACACTGTTGTGTGGAACGCACTAGACTACACTGTGTCAATCTTCCCCGTGACCACCGTCGACCCAACCGTCGACGTCAAGCAGCCTCGCGAGAACTTTAACGACGGGCTCGATCGGGCGATGTATGAGATGTGTGGGTCTCCTTTCGTGTTTCTTGCAGCCGAAAGCGTCTTGCTGAGTGGCTTGCTTTAGATCAACC
Organism: Tylopilus aff. balloui; assembly: GCA_038089055.1. NCBI lineage: Eukaryota > Fungi > Basidiomycota > Agaricomycetes > Boletales > Boletaceae > Tylopilus > Tylopilus aff. balloui. The sequence goes on from JBBPKC010000329.1 coordinate 4,377, forward strand.
TGAGGTGTTTAAAGATGCGCCCGTTAGCTTACAACTCGTGGGCCGTACATTGGAGGAAGAAGGTGTCATCGCGATGACGGAGATCGTCGACGCCGCTCTCAAGGCAGCCAAGGGGCAACTGTAGCATGTCCCTATGGCAGGTGCTTTGTTCCCAGTATTCATAGCAAGAACAAGAGCTCTAGCATGCTTTGCTCAAGGAAATGTCATCGTAGTATGCAGCTTCGAAACGGATATACTTTTTTTTCGCACAGCGAGTGCTTGCATACCGAGAATAGTTCATGCCTTGAAAAGCTTCTTGCGTTATCTGCAAGATCACAACCAAGGATAACGATGAGCACGACACAAGCATATTCGCTTGCATTTAGAGTTCCCCCAAGCAACTGTGGTCACGTGCCGGGGATACAGCCACATGCGGATGTACGCCACGTTAGAGCGAACACACCTGTCCCACAACAGCCTATAATGTCGTAGCCCAGGCACCCAGTCTCAGGTACGATAAGACGGCATCGAGATTGTTATTATGGACAGAAAGAAAGAGGAACACTGCTCCGCTGCACGCTCTACATGGACCATAATGGACAACAGCGCAGCGGAGCAACGACGAGATGCTGGAGGCCACGAGGTTCAGTTCCCAGCGCCATCGCTGTCCGCCATTCCCGATCCCATCTCTGCTTCCCTATCGGGCTCGCGTTCCCTTTGCTTGAGAAGCGCCGCCGGGTAGGTGAGCAGCGGAAGGATGATTAGCGGCGACATACTGATCAGCGCAAGGTTCGCAGCCAGCACAGGGGATCCAGACAGCGCAACGAGTCCCGTAATGCGGACGATGACGCAGCCGATGTCGAGCAGGGCAAAAAGAATGGCAAATGCCGCGTAACCAGTGCGCTCAACGCGTTCCTAGCCGGGACGGACGTCGAGCACGTCAGAGATGGGACTCCTGCTATGTCAGACGAGCTGGATACCTTTAGCTCTGCGGCGGAGAGTCTACCGTAATGCATGCGTATGTTCTCGGCGGTGGACAAGAAAACCAGCGCACACAACATGAAGTAGTTGCCGTTGCTGAGATGAATGCTATGGCCTATCATTAGCCTGGGCACCCACGAAGACAGGACATTGTGCCTTACGTGAAGCAGCTACGGAACTGTAGAATCGTGCATCCAAAGGTGAGAGACCCTGAAGCATGGACCGAACAGGGGGGGTGCTCACAAGTTCAATTGACCAGTCGGTCCGATCGTTCAGAGCTGCCTTGACGTCTTCAAAGTTATGTGATGACCTCATCGTATCATAGAGTGTAAGTCGAGTGATGGCACCAAGTATCTTTGAGACCCAATCTTGCATGATTGGGAGAAGTGGTGTGGAGGTAAGGTCCATGTCGGTCTGATGGTGCTTTATATAGCTTTCCCGGAGTTTGGCGGCGTTGCATTGGCTCGTCCGACGTCCGTCCCACTCGATCCCACTCGACGAACTCGATGCTAGATTGACATGTATGGCAGTCAAGGATGATGATGATGCCAAATTGGTGCCATATTTGGGAAATACTACATCCTCCAGGGCCGTACACCATGGACGACGCCTCCGTTCACGTGCGGGCAATAGTGTAGCCATGAGATGAGGACGATGAAAAAATGACCTTATAAAGTAAGTCCCGTTGAGCGCGTCACCGCTCTGGTGCGTGGTGGGATGACAGTGATGACCTCAGCGTTTTTTTTTATCTCCAGCCTGTTGACTATCAATATCCGATCCCAAATGCGAGTCAAAAATGGAAGGTAGAGGATGATGTTGAAGGTCGGTATCAAATCAGCACGCGTGTATGTGCGTGCCACATCCAGTGATCCCGCGAACCGACCGCGACCCTTTCTCTGGAGCTGGTGTAAAGTCTCTCCCGCTTGCCACCCTTTCGAGAAGTAGATGAGTACATTTCTGTCGTACGGGAGCGTTGTGACCTGGATCCTGTGAATAGTGATCAAACTTGCGATGTTGCACGGCCGACTTGATCCCGAAATCTAATCTTACATTCACCCCCGATCAACGTACAACTTCAAAGCGAGCACACAGAATAATTCGGAACACGCAGAAAAAGAAGAAAAAAAGGTGCATCTGCGCACCGACATCTTACACTTGGGCCGTCGCGCTCTCTCCCGCCGCCTGCACTACAATCAACCCGCGCACGCTCGCCCCAACCATAAACGCCGTGCCCACGTCCCCGATCGTGTTCTGCACCATCTCGTAACCCGTACAGCGCTGCGTCTCCATGAGTTGCTTCAGTTCGTGGTCCATACCCTCACGCGCGAACCGCTTCGAGCGCCCGGCCACGACGAGCACTCGCCCGCGCGTCGAATGCAGCTTTTTCGTCCGTTCAACGAGCGCATGGAGCGGTAATGCACCCGACAGCTCCGTAAACTCGATCCGCGACAGCGCCGCCTGCCGTGGTGGCACCGCAGGGTCATCCTTGTTCGGCGATGCGTACCGCGTCCACGCCAGGTGGTCTGCCGTGTCGGACTGCAAGTGGTACGCCGTGTTCGCTTGACCGTAGACTGTACTGGGAAAAGCGAGCGACTGGACCGGGACCGTCAGTACTGAATGCTGCCCAAAGGAGGAAATTAAATCAATAACCGAACTCAAAAAGATATTAGGAGATGACACAGACCAATGTGTCGTGCTCCGACGCTGCAACGTCGACAACGACCGCTAAATCTGGACGTGCCATCCTGAGTTGCATGGACTGCTTCACGCGAACGACCGTCGCGCTCATCTTCGGGTTCATGCATAGCTGTACCACCAACTCGAGTGCAAGCCGGTCGTCCGGACCTCCAAAGAATGGAAGTAGGATGTGCTGTTCAACGTTCGTGCCTGTGTTGTCCCCAAAATCAACAAAGAGTGCCACGTCCGTCTTACTATGCCTAAACACGCCGCGAACAAAGTGTGAATAGCGTGTCGATGCAGAGTTATCGTTGTCCTTATGGGACAAGCCGAAAAAGATATCGAATGGATTCGACTCCAATTTTCCCTCGATTGAGTCTGCGGTCGAGCCTAATGAGGGTGGAATCCAGGGAACGAGAACGAGCTGCGAACCATGCCTTTCGGCATGGTCAGCTACGGTATGAGCCCATTCGCTATGTGCCACGACAGACAAGGAAGCCAAAATAGGCATGTCGCTCTGTTCTCCAAACATCTTGAAGACGTTGACCAGAGGATCGGTACTGATCAGCATCTCCGTCATGGCAGATTTCATTATTGATGACGGGCGGTCCGACAGCTCGAGGAGGCGAAGTGCATTCACGGTGGTTTTGTTCGATTTCGTAATGCGAGATGTGTCGTCAGAGGTGGGAGGTAGAACCAGTTTTGTAAGCGCTATGATGCCAGGCATGTGTTTGAATTCGTCAAGTACCACCGTAAATCGGTATCGCCAGGTGTCATTGTCAATGTCTTCGTAAACGTTTTTCTCCCCCGCGTTATCCTTGGATGACGTACGGGCAGCATCGGTGCCTAGTCCAAAAGTGCGGTGCTTGGGTGGGTAAATAAGATTGACGAGAGGCGTGGTCATGAACGTGAGGATCAACGATTCCAAAACGAACATGGAAAACACTTGTCGGGTAAGGATTCCCGCAGTCAACCCGACGTTGAGGACGATCAGTTCCACCAAACTACACGACAATGAGGTGGAGGTGAGCGCTCAATCAAGTACGACATACCCCTTGCAACTCATGAGAGAGCCGACGGCGGCGGCTTGACGCCAACTGAAACCAAGCGCTCTCGACGAGAGCGAACACCCAACGAATTTACCGGTGAAATCGAGCGTCGCGATGGCAAAGACAAATCCCCACGCGGTTCCTGACAATGCGTTACGATGAGTCAACATCTGGGGAGACCGACACATACCAGTGTTAATTAGTCCCAAGTTTGTGTTCAGCCCGGATATTGTGAAATACTGGGTACAAAGCTGAGAAAAGCGGAATGATCCTCAAATTTTCGACTTACGAGGGGAAGGAAAATTATTTGAACCATGTCTTCGAGCTTTTCCACAAATGCAATGGATATACCACCCTCGCGGGGAATGATAACACCGACGACGAATGCGCCTAGGAGACGAGTGAACATTCTGTAAATCGGAGCCGCATAATCCAAACGTACCAAAGATTGCATTCACGCCGATAATGTCAGTGAAGAAGGCGGAAGCCCAGAGGACAAGCATGACCACCGTCATGTAGAACATGGTAGGTCCGTGGATGTTGCTTTCTGTTTTCCTCGCTAACCAAGTCAATGCCCATTTGGTCGGGAAGAGAAGTACCAATGTGTACGCGACACAGGACAAGAAGGTCCACAACGCGGTAAGACTGGAAGTCGCGTTCACGAATGAGACGGATAACGCCAGCAGAGTCCAGCCGATGACATCATTTGCGACACCTGCCGATAACACGATGAGGCCGACTGTCGTTTCTAATAGTTTGAGTGCAGTGAGAACGCGGCACAGGACCGGAAAGGCAGTGATGGAGAATGAGACCGCGATGAAGAGCATAAAATAATTGAACTTGGTAGACGGGCTAATGAAGTGTTCATATACCGCGAGAGACACGCCACACCCAACGCCAAACGGGAGTAGCACGCCTGCAAGAGACACTGCAGCGGACAGACGGGCATTTCGTCGGATGACTCCAGGGTCAATTTCGAGGCCAATGATAAAAAGGAAAAGGCAGAGTCCAATGTTGGCGGTGAGGGATAGAAAGGGAAGCGAGTTTGGAGGAAAGATGTGGCTCGTGAAACCAGGGATGCGCCCAAACGCAGTAGGACCTTGGACCTAGAGTCAGAGTGCGATACGAATATCGAATGGGCCTGGATTCACCTAGGAGAATGCCGCCGAGGATCTCCGCAATCACGCGAGGCTGTCTAATTTTGCCTAGGATCAAGCCAAGCAGCTGGGCCATCGTAACGATGATACCTGCGATCGTTGCGTGAGTGCCAGCCTGAAGGAAAGGGGTACTAGTCAACGGACCGAGCTGAATGATCCATAGTCTTAGCGGATCAGTGGTATTGTACGAAGCTGGATCTTGACCAGTCAGAAGACCGCCCTTGGGGAAAGTATGAGCCCCTCTGAAGATGAGCGTCGAATGAATTAGCAGACCTGTCCCTCGACTTTCCTGACGAAGAGACTCTGGAGAACAGAGATGGTTGTGCTTGAAAGCTCTCCCATTGGGGGGGGTTGAGTGTCAGTCCTCGAGCGGCGGTGTCAGCATTAAATATGCCCGCTGCAATAAGAATCATGCGCTGATATGATATGATTAAGGGCGTTTGGATAATAACGGGTGGCGCAGGTTGAGTGACTATGACGGTTGACATAAACAAGTTTCAACAGAAACCCATTGTATCGGACCCTGACCTGACCAATGATAAGCCCATCTGACGGAGTGGCGTCTGTCACTGAAGAGCCGCTTGGCGTAAGGACCCCCCCGAACGCAAATCCACCAGTGGTGTAAGTGCAAGCCACGCAGCTCTTCAGGAAGTATGAGCCCCCCCTAGAGGGTGCATATTTGGCAATGACGATCGGCGTTACTGAACATTCATAACGGTAAGGCACACGTCGGGCCACCCTCTAGTACCCGCTCGACATCCGACTCAAGTCGCCGCGTTCAACTCGGGTAGATATCAGCCAAAGTTCTGGCACTGACCACTTTACACGCGATCCTGCCCGGAGGTCGTCATAACGATGATACAAGGGATGATGATATGGGGATGTTTTCTCTCATGCTAGGCCCGTGCGATGTGGCGATAGGCGTACTCGTCATGTGTACAGTGATACACGTTCACTGGATGGAGTTCATCTTGTCTTCCTACAACCCAGCAGGATGTGACCCGGACTCTGTTTACCCGCTTGTCGCCGTGTTTCCGAAAGTAGGCCACGGCCGAACCGTTTGGAGGGCCAAAGTAACATGGAGCGGAACCAAGTCACGTAACCCGATGGCGGGGACGCAGTCGTTTGTCCCCATTCAATTCGGTGGTGCGGGAAGACTCGGAACTAAGAATAAACTCACACAGAGTGGCTGCCTCGCTGCAGACTGCCAATCTGCACGTTTCAGTCTTGGCGCGCCGCCCAGTGCTATATATCGTGCCATTGAACCTTCACGTCCGGGCTGCCATGTCCCCGGGCATTCGAATGAGCAAATTGGGAAAAGCGCAGTTCCCACCGTGATGGCCGCTCAGGACATCTACGGTGAAAGATTGGGTCCCAGCGCTCTCGATTCACGTACAAGATGAACGATAAGGACGGGTCCTCGGACATGGTAATTTCACCGGCCGGTTAGGAGGACTGCCCAATCAGGTGCACGACCGCTATCTTCTTTCAATGCCCCGAGCGAAACTGTTGCTTGTCTCTCGAACGTGGAATTCGGCTGCTGGCTGAAACTGACCCTGGATGAACGTTGCACGGGAGAAGTACGCCCGAGTGAGACATGAGAGTGTTCTTTGTCGCTTGGCACTACGTTACGCGGTCACCAGCTTCGACAGCTGGAGCGACGGGTGGCAACCACGTCTCGCTCTGAGTCCACGGTGCGACTCCGGCTAAGGATGGTGTGCTCGGAGGTGGGTGTGGGTGTGATCAAGTGACGTTTTTGCGCAGGCGTGGGTCCCCAGCTGATCGAAAACGAGGAGTGGCGGGCTGCGGTGCTAGTCGTTTTTAATTAGCTAACGGTGGAGATGCACGTGGACGTCCTCCTGAACGTATTTAGCGTGCCCCACCCTGTTTCCCCCTCCTTCACACTCGCACCCTCACAAGCAACGAAGACGATGGAGCCCACCAACAAGACAACCGTCGACCAGCCTAGGGCTGCTATCCAAATGAGTATGTCCTCCCCTCTTCGTTTTTTCGCGTGGAACAGGCTCCCGAATAGCTTTCCTAGGCGTTGTGAACCCCGCACCCGCCAACAACAACCAACAGCAACACCATGCTAAACGCCTCCGTGGCGGTGGTGCTGGAAAGGTACTCCCCTTGATATCTGCACACCTAGCATGCCTATGATAGCTTTTAGGACTGCCTCTTGGCCGCCGTCGAGTGCTTCATCTGCTTTGGTGTGTGCACTTCTCTTCGGTTTACTGAAATACGTCTGACGGGCATCTTCAGAGTGCTGCAAGGTACACTGCACCTATCGTTTGCCCCAAAGCCCCGATGCTGACTTCCTTGCCAGGCTTGCTGCGAGTGCTGCGCCGACATTGTCTGTGCGTCTAACCAGTCTCTTTTTCGCCTCGCGGATGCTGACCCGCACGTCAAGGCTGCCCTTGCGAATTATGCTGCTAAACGTTGGAGCAGAGATGTCAATGTAATGTGCTGCGATGTACATGTGGACCTTGATTCTTGTTGTGTCTTGAAATGGAGTTTCCTCTCAACCTATTGTTCCAGCCTAGATTGGGCAGCACGGAGTGCGTACTCGCGTTTGCCAGTACCAGCTGTGGTGATAATAGGTGGCTCGTATCGTACGATACCGCCGAAATCGCACATTGAGCTGGCTTTATATGTAATAACTCTTCCCGAACGTGCGATGCTAAACGTCACCGGATCAGGATGAGAATGAAGCTGTAGTGATCGCGTCTGCTTGGTTTTACCGAGGTTCAAGTCGCTCGGTTGGGAGTCCTGCCTTGATAACGACTGCGTACATCGCGAAGCCCCCAGAAGCGGCGGGGAACGTGAGAATTAGAGTGTGACGGACCCTAGGGAAGCTGGAAGATTGGGCTCACTCGCCGCCGAATCTGACTAGTTCCTGAGATCAGAGCTTTTCCTCGGCGGGCAGAATATCAACGTCATCTGACTCGATTGTGAAAGCAGGGAGGTACACCGGAGGTGGACCTGTCCGCAAGTCTTTTTCCCAGTCACATCATGAATACTAACCGGCTTAGTGAATGCAGCCGATCCACGTCACATTCTTCATTTCTCAAGGCCGTACCTGCCTCGGCGTGTACAGATGGGCCTAGATACCCTGCGCCGCACGTCATGTGTGAGTACTTGCCTGTTTCGTGGAAACCGCAGTACTGAATGGGTTACATGAAAGCATCCCACGTATTGCGGCACACCGCTGCCTGGAACGTATCGTTATGGATGGCTCGCAGGCATGAGCCACTCCATGCGTTCCCTCCCTAATCGGCTCTACAACCTCGTGATTAGTGACCCCCACTCGTAACCGTATCTCGTCTAGGGGATCGATGGGGCACATTGGGGGCACCAGGTTCGCAAGTGAGTACTCGCGAATCTTCCGCGCGTCATAATTGACGCTAATATATCCTGATGCAGCCACGGCCGACACCTGTCCAGGCGGAGGATGATGCCCCGCTCAATCGGCAATCTAACGGGCCGGCAGTGATCCAGGGCACGCGAACGCCATGTCTACAGCATGCTGCGGACGCCAAGACTACCCCTCTTCTCTTACCTCTCCTGCCTCAAATCCTCATCGCCCTACGGAAACTCGTTCGTCGACATCCACCGTACATGAGCCGTGTCGGACCGTGCTGCTGCCGTCAAGAAGCATTTCCCACGATTCTACATCCTAGTTGTTGGATGAGCCAATGCTGGCGAGACGACACTCCTCCAAAGAGTCTGCAAGACGACGGAGTCCCCAACTATTCGCAATCGGGACAGTAACGAGGTATAAGCGGATTGTTGTATGCTAACGGATGATGTCTTCGAGTCAATGCTGAGCCTGGTGTGCTTGACTAATGGCTTCAAGTTCACTTGGTTATACATCTACTCAGTCTACATGATCATCAGCCAACAACTGTGGACTTCAGCAGGCTCTGATTCCGTGGTGGCAGTCCAAAATGCAGCCCTATAGATGCATCTGAGTATTGATTTTTCATTGCTCATATAACTCGTTTCGCTCGTCTATGTGTCCTGTTGACAATCAACGTCAGTCAAACCCATGGCCAGCCACGATGAAGTCTCAAGGTTGGATCAAGGAAGAACATAAGAAAGAGATGCACGCCCGATCGAGACCCGTGTAGTTGATGACGTTCTCCGCCTGAAATCGGATATGATGGGAAAGCGATGGGCATGTGACTCGATGAAACTCGAGGCATGACTGACAGTATCGAGGAAGAAATAGGTAAGCATGGCATCCAGCTGTCTAGTATGTGGTTTGCTCATTTCCATGTTCTCAGTACCATATATTCCCTCAGTTGTCTAATGGACAAGGAAGAAAACAGTGCATGCTGGTAGCTCCTGTTATGTTCACACTTTATAGCTATCACATGACCATGTCACATGACACCACACAGCCATAGCACCATGAGACCAAGTCATGTGATAGCATAGCATTAATCTAGATTTAACAGTCATAGACAATATGTTTATACTATTACTAACATTTATGTATTTAATTTCCATTCATAGTCTCAAGGTTATGTCTACAATACAATACGTGACCTGGTATGACTCACTTTGTATGCTATATACACTAAGTAACAAAACTATTGCAACATTTATTCCCAACACAGTGTGTGAAGCACACTGCAAATAATTGTGGGAATTTCACTTAGATTAGGTGAGACAAAATATAGTAGTCACTCTTGGCTACAAATCCATCCCTAAGTCATGTAATTTGGTTTAGGGGTTCCAGAGATATCATATAATTAATCACAGCTACTTAGTGTAATAGTGTAATAGTTTTTTACCTTTATTTAGCTCTTTTCCTTCTCATTGTTGAATACCATGGCACATTCCCTTTTAGCTACTATTCCATTGAGCCTTTGCTACTCACCATACAGGACCAAGCCTTCTTTTTATTTGCTCTTGATATCTCATTTCTTTCTTCTTATCTCTGATATTCTATTTTGTTTTCATGATATGCTTTTTATTCTCATCACCTCTTTGCTTACCTCATTGTTTGTCCTGGTTCTACAACATTCCATTACCTACTTTGATTAGCTAAGCTCATACCCTGTACTTATTTAAGCCATTTCTTTTCCATGTAATCCTTATGCTTAGTGTTGAATAAGCATGTCACAAGTCATGTGACTGTGGTACTCAACCTCCATATTAGTAGATTATGTAAGGACATACTGTAGTATATAACTTCAAACTCAGCTCTGAGTTTGAATAATACTCTTGACCTTAAATCATTATCTTGTCTTTAAGTCACTATTTAACTCTATAACAATGTGAGTATGAAGTAGCTAGTAGTGTGGTACCTGTGGTTTTCTATAGGTTATGAGCCCTGGTTAATGCTGAGTTGATTGAGCTTGATAATGTTACCTGAAAGGTACACTTGTTGCTCTCAACACTAGGCTTATCAATCTTTAAGTACTACTTCATGCTACTCATAGATGGGCTAGTCACCTCTGATGACTATATCAGTGCTGTCACATTTTTTGCACACACTTTAATTGTCATCAGGAGTATTTCTCTTGGAAAACCTATGCTCATATATCCCATGACTACTAAGTAGCATGACTAACATTCTGTTAGATTAATGTCATTCTCTTCTATTAAAGATGTCCATATTCCCATCTTCATGGAAAGTAACTGAAACATCTGGTGATCTTTGATCCAGGCCTACATTTGTGCTGCTAGCTATTCTTGGATTCAAGCCCTCACAAAGCCTGAGGTCCCTATTTCCACTGCCAAGGTAGAAGTTATTAATTACTAGATCATCTAAACTAAGGCAAATGATACTGCTGTTAGAACTATCCAGCTTTATATGACAGATTCCCTCTGTCAGAAATATACACAGACTGAAGCATCTGAGCTCATTGTAGCTTTATACACTGAGTTCAACATCAAGTCAATTTCTTTGGCTTACTTTCTTTTTAAAGAACTTCTTGAAGTCCAGATTCCCACCAATGTTCATTCTACTTCGGCCTTGAATAAGGTCAATATCCTTTTCACTTAGCTCTTAGTAGCTAATTATGTATTTTCTAAGAAGATTCAGGCCATGATGCTATTGGCCAAGCTCCTTGCTACCATGTAGGTTATAGCTCAAATG
>JBBPKC010000330.1:0-12032 GCA_038089055.1 Tylopilus aff. balloui
GTGAGGGGGGACCATGAACGTTTCAGGGGTCGAAAGGCGGCGAGGGCTTACGGCGGTGTGCGTGATGTGGATGGATGAGGAGAATGGGAGAAACGAGACGGGCGGGAGGAAGTATGGGGGGTAGGGATACGCTTGGACTCGGCCCGTGCATGTTGGGGCGATCAGGGGACGCGGGTCGAGTACCTACGATCGCGTTTCCCGATCCCTGCGGAAGAAAACACACGGAGCGGAGTTGCTCCACCTCGAGCACTGTCTGCCATGTCTGTGCGTTCGAGCATGCAGGGGGTAGACGTGTGGTGCCCCCCCCCCCCCACGCGGACTGGAACTGTCAGGATCAGAGAGGTTGTACCAACACCTTCCGAACTTTTCACCAAAGCGAGCTCCGTATGGCAGGGCGGAAGAGTTCTGGCTCAAGAAGGAAGAAAGCTGCTCGACCAGTCGGAACGTAGAAACGTGAATGACTAGCATGCACAGTCTCTCCGTCGGGTGTCCGACAAAAGCCACTGGCAACGACCCTGTTAGCAGCGAGTTCCGAAAGCATACGCTTGCACTTGTCATTGCCAACGTAGGCGGTCGTAGCGATCAGACCCCGGCCGTTGACATGGGAAGAATCAGGCGTACAAGTAGTAGTCCGAGTCAAAATCCCGGCCAAGCGGATCGAGTCCTCGGTGACATCGCAGATACTACAGTTGTTCCCAATAGAAAGTGCCCACAGCTCGAAAAGCGATCGCAAAGCAAAGACACAGATCCCACCACAAGCTCACTTACCCGCCCCATGACCCACCGCCACCTCGAGCGCCTGCGCCACATCCCGCACCAAATCCTCCGTCTCCTCCACCCCAACAGACAACCGTATCAGGTTCTCTCCGATCCCAAGTGCCGCGCGCTCCGCTTCGGGTATACTCGCATGCGTCATCCGACCAGGCAGCTCAGCCAGACTCTCTACCCCGCCCAACGACTCCGCCAACGTGAACAGCCGCGTCGCGGTCAAGAACGCGTCCGCCTCCTCGACGCCGCCCCGAATCCGGAACGACACCATGCCCCCAAAGGGAAAGTCGCGGTGCGGCACACCGTCCTCGTCCCGGTCCCCGTCGCGTGCGAGCGCGTCGACGAACCGTTTGGCGTGCGGTGCCAGCTGGCGGTACGCAACCGCGTTCCGCGGGTGGGACGCCAGCCCGGGGTATATCACCTCCTCGACAAACGGAGAGCGCTCCAGCACCTGCGCGACCCGGAGCGCGTTCACGCCGTGCGCCTTCATCCGCAGATGGAGCGTCTTGGCGCCCCGCTGGGCCAGCCAACAGTCGTAGGGACTCGGCACCGCACCGTGTGCGTTCTGGAGGAAACGTAGCCGTTGAACGAGCGGGGCATGGTGGGCAGGGAGGATCGCAGCGCCCATGACTACATCCGAGTGGCCGTTGATATACTTCGTCAGACTGTGCACGACGACGTCAGCTCCGAGAAGAAGCGGTGATTGGTAGAACGGAGACAGGAAGGTGTTGTCGACGACGACGAGGGGGCGGGACGGGTGCGATCGCGCGAGCGAGACGATCCGGGGTATATCCACGATCCGAAGCGTAGGATTCGTGGGGGATTCTATCCAGACGAGCTTGGTGTTGGGCCGGAACGCTGCCAGAACGGTATCGTCGTCGGCGGCCTCGAAATCGATAAAGGACGTCTCTACGCCCTGTGTCTCGGACGCGACCCGTTTCAGAAAGCGAAACGTACCGCCGTAGACGTCGTTCACGCTGAGGACGTGTGCATTCGGGCCGATGGCTTGCACGAGCGTGGCTGTCGTGGCCGAGCCCGAGGAAAACGCGACAGCATGGGCACCCCCGGCTTCTAGTGCGGCCAGGAGAGTCTCCAGCGCTTGACGGTTGGGGTTCCCGGAGCGTGAATACTCGAACCCCTAGAGCATGCGTATGGCATGAACGAGGCTGTCGTCGCGACCGAGTTAAAAGACGTACCTTGTGATTTCCGACCCCGTTTTGCTTGTAAGTCGTACTGAGGGATATGGAGGGGATGACACCCCCCGTCTCGGGGTCGGGTTCTGAGCCGACATGGACGGCACGGGTGCCGAAGCCATCGACATAGGAGGGCTGTTTCTTGAGAGCGCGGCCACTGCCGTTAGCGCCGTTGGAAGAAATGCTGGAGACCGTCATTGGGGGAGAAGAAGGGACCTTTCGGATCTAGAGGCTGATCGAATGAGCTTTTATATTCGCATCGGTGAATGGAGTAGACCGGGGCTGACTAATAGAATGGCATCATCATCGCGAACAAGAACTGCATAGAAGTTATTCACAAATCACAAGTATACCTTAGGTCGAGAGCAGCGAGAAGGGGAATAAAGTAATCCAACGCCGGTCAAAAGAGAAAGACATAACGATGGCCACGTCCGCGGTGATTTCCACGCATCTTTTTTTTCTTCTTCGTGCCCTAATCCTGTTTCACCCGCCATAATACCGCCGCTGTCGCAATACCAACCACCAACACGCCCACAGCTGTCGTCAGATTCACCTGAAGCTGCAAGAAACGCATTATTAAAAGCAACGGATGCGAGACAGTGAGATAACCAACAACCCCGGACGTGCGTAACGGCATCTCCGCCTTTGACCCCGCGATGACCGAGGGGGGATTCAACGGTGGCTGCTCGGGAGTGTCTTTGACAGACGGCGCGGGTGTGATCGGATACTGGCCACCCCGTTCGAGCACTTGGCCGCACGACTCGGGCTCGCTCTCCGTTAGCGACGGTGACGGTGATCGCGACCGTCGATACTGATCCGAAACACGCCGCGAACCCGGGTGAGAGCCAGTCTCCTGATCCCCATTGACGGCCCCTTCTATCATCTCAATGGATGAGATGGGCGAACTCGACCTCGAGCGACCTCGAGAAGAACTAGTTCGACGACGACGGGACTTGGTTCGACCTGAATTTGAAGCGACGCTCACGGGACTGGGTGGCGTCACGAGCCCACCCCTGCCGTTAATCTTGATGTCTCCGTTCGGAAACTGGTCGTGTCGGTGCAACGCCGTAAATGACGCGACGCTCGAACTAATCCTGGCATCCAGTCCGAGTTCCAGCGTCCGAGCCCGGCTCTCCCATTCCTCTTTTGCCTTGCTGAGCTTCTCCCTCTCCTGGGACCACTCCTCCTGAATGGCACTCCATTGACCTTCGACGCTCTTCTTCCACTCATTCAGCATCGCCGTCAACGCCTCTCGCTCTGAATCGCGAGCAGGCTCCCGGACGGCCTTGAGGAGCTCTGCCTGGGCAGCTTCCTGGGCGGAGTGTTGCTGCTGCAGTTGTTGCTGAGTCGCCTGTACGAGTTCTTCCAAGGTCGCAATCTTGATTTGCAGCTGCGATATCGTCGTCTGTGCAACAGTGTGCTGCGCTTGGAGGGAACTGTTGAACTCCACGGCTGTGTCTATCCGTCCACTCAACGCAGACAACCGCTCAGCCAAATCGTCGATAGCGGCCGATGCGGCGTCGTGCGATTGTTCAAGGGGCGACGACGATCGGTGGCCGCGCTTCGTGCTTGGTGACTCTTCATCGTCTTCCGCTATCCCCATTCCAGTGGGCTCGGGTGTTCGTGGGCGTCCGAGCTCCTCTCGGCGACGTCGACGTTCTTCATCGTCTTCATCCTCCTCGTCCACTCTTTCCAAACCATGCGGGACAATGGTATGGATGCTGGCAGCATCGTCGTCGTCTGCAGGGTAGCCGCCGTTCCGAATATCGACATGACGTTGGGCATCATGGTGGCTGGACGGTGAACCCGTGGCATGTCGGGAGATCTCGAGTTCGCGTTTTCGTTCGTCCATGAGTTCGCGTAGTGATGCGACCTCGGCCTTGATGGCTTCGTGCTCGGCGAGCATGTCTTCCAGCGCGCGCACCTTGTCGACGTGCGTTGCCAGGGACGCCTGCGTCTCATGGAGTTGCGAACGGAGTTCGCCGAGCACATTGGCCGGAACAGATCCGATATCAGTTGGTTGGGCGGGCTCGTGCGCCGGTTGTGGTTGTGGCAGACGGACAGGCGGAAGGTTGGAGGGAAAGTGGGGAAGGTTAGGTGGCTGTGATACGAGTTGTTCAACGGAGAGTCGACTAGACGGTATGAGGAACCTACCATTGCACCGCCCAAGGTATCGTGAATGTCGTTCATCGCAGTCGTCAATGAGTGAAGCTCCGAACCGGTCTCGCGACTCTTCTGTAGTTCGCTTTGCAGACGGCTCAAGATGTGGTCGAAGCTGAGACCGCTTTTCCCGGGAGGTCGCATGCTACCCCCCATCCCGCCCATTCCACCGAGTGCTTGAGATTGAAGGTTTGGACGACGTTGTGCGGGAGGTACTGCTTGACCTTGCGAGAACGAGAACTGGGAGGCACCGGAAGTGCTCGGCTGGGATGGACCTCCTGCAACAGTGGGGGGATTTTGCATCCGCTCAACACGAGCAGCATCCTGAACGTCCTCTTCTGTGAATATACAGAGCACACGGGCCGCAACCTTGTGGTGGATGGTCGTCTTGTTGTCCTCGCCAATGATGTCGATCCCGAATTCCTGAGGACGACACGAGTGAAGAATGACATGAGACACCGAGGATGGACGTACTACGATATCGTCGTTCTTGAGCTCAAAGGGTTCAGACTCGACGCCTTCAGGGCTGAGACGCTCGCCATTGATGAAAGTGCCGTTTGAGCTCTTGACGTCTTTGATGAAGATCTGGGTAACGAGGGGTGAAGAGAGCAATGGATGAAACAAGACGTGGATACCTTTGCGTTCTCCTCCCAGACCTCTGCGTGCTGTCTCGAGAGGACTTTTGAGTCAAAGTAGCCGTTTCGCTCGGCAGGGACTGTTTTGGCGTTTGTTTGTCTGCCAATCTTTACGCGCTGACCGCCAATAAGGGCGATGTGTTTTGGAACGAAAGTGTCGTTGAGCGGGTAGAGGTAGAGAGCGGGGAAGGAAGGTTGAGAAGAAAACGGCGGTGGCGGCATCGCAACTTGGTCGCAGGGAGAGTCGTCGACGTTGAGTTGGTCAGTCCCCAGCGTGATTACATAACACGACCGTGAGAAAACGACCCGAAACGGTGTCGGTCATCGGGAGATCCGAGACCGGTCGCCGCCGCTGTCCGGGGTTCTCCGACGTCTCCTTCAGCTCACTGCGTCCTGGACCAACGACGATCCGCTCCGGCAGTCCGTCTCGACCTCAGACGTCCCGGGAAATGACCCTGCGTGGATGACTTACATGGATACCTTGGGACGTGGACATGTCGGGGTAACACACGTCCCTGCAGAATGGCCTGGCCTTCGGTACCAAGAGAGGGCGGAGCAGGCTGGTTGAGAACATGACAGTGGAGGAGATGACGCTCCATTATTACCGCTCCGAGAAAAGGTTCAGAGCTCTCGGTGGACAACGAGGTCCTCCGGGTCAGTCTCTGAAGGGCCCTGATCGCCAGTATCACTCTTTTCCTTACCACACGCTCCTAGATCATCATCGATCACCACGGGCACCCCGCCCAACTTCCACTCATCGCTAGAGATGTAGAAAACAGACTTTAACCATTGTTACTCTCGGATTCCCCCGGGCTAACATGGTTGCGCGCATCGAGCCAATGCATAGGTTCCAGCCAAACGGCGAGGTCAAAGTGCCCATGATCATCATCGGGTTTCAACTAGATTCCATTCTCCCACTACTTTCCCAGGCGACGGCGACGTTGGCTCTGGAACGGTCGTTATCCTGGAAACTTTCGGAGCACTCGTCTAATTCTCGCGCTCCGGTGGCATGCCGCACTGGAGAGCGGTCGTCTTAGATCGTCTTGGAATGCGCAACACGTCGGCTTGCATGGACAGATTAGTCACTTCGAGTCTGATCGGGAACGGGTGTCGGTCATCGGCAGATCCTGTGTGTCCGCATATTCTGTGAGGCACTACATTCACGGCCATGTGAAAACAAGTAGCCTTCCATCGTATTGGAGCAAGCGACATGAAAGGGCATGGTCTACAGCAAGTCGTGGGGCCGAGTGGATACTCTCGTACGGCAACGGCAACGTTTTCAGAGACAGTGATGAGGCTAGTACTGGATAACATACAGGTCGCTTAAATAAAGGTAATCGCACGCGACCATTGACGGGCCTCATGGTACGTAGTCGTACATGCGGATTCCAGCAGGAAAGCTTCGAATGATGCACTGGCTCGCCCGCAGCAGCCGCATACGCCACACCCAATCGTATGCATGGTGCTACGCGAGCGAACAAAGGCTTAAAAGCATGCTGGGTAAGTGCCTTGCTTCATACATCACCGACTCATATTCCCTCTCACGATGGGCAGCTGCTTGAACATACTAAGAAAGCCACGACGACGACCAAGGTTGCAGCCATCTCCCACCGTGGGTTTTCATCCCTAGCTTCTAGTCAATCGACTGACACTTTCTGCAGCTTAGCCCACAAGGTCCCGCTGTTTCCGCTACGTCCCTCGGATGTGCGGGCCAGAAGAAAACCAAGGAGGAAACCGCTGGAACCAGTAAACAACCACAGGATATTCCCGCACCAATGGTATCCACCGACACAAGCGAAGAGAGGGGTTATAATACCCACACTCCCACCGAGTCTGACCCCTCCCCGGACTGTACGGTGCAGAAGCAAGGCAAGGAAGAACCCGCTGGAGCCTGCGGTGAACCACAGCCTGTGTCCTCTTTCTCGGGCGCTACGGACAAGAGCGAAGAAAAAGGCATCAACATCGCACATAACACTGAACGACCTCCCGCCATTCCGAACCCTTCCCCTGGATGGGAAAGGCAGGAGAAAGGCCTAGAAGAAGTCCCTGGAGCGGGTGAACAACCACAACATGTGCCCTCAGGTTCTAATAGGGAGAACGAAGAAGAAGCTGTCATTACAGGTTTGATCCCGTTTCTCCAGGTAGTTATATTACTAACGACAGGGTAGCGATCTGGGCGAGTGATGTTGCACTTGGTCTCAGACGAATCCCCGCTGGGTTTTACGTTACACTGCATCATAATGGCCTCGAATGGAGAACCGAAAATAAGCGTTCGTCAGTGAATAACGATGTTGTCGAGTGGAACAGTCCGATACCAATGTGAGATCGATATTCTCTAGTTGGCGTCAGTTCTAACCGATTCTGTAGATCATCGGATGTATCGGCCGTTGTTCGTCTCGAGGTCTACGCATCGTTCGAATTTGAGCCCATGTTAGGAGATGGGGAGCACCTGCGAAGTTTGACAGTAACTATGGAGCAACTACTAGACCATAGCGAAAGGGATGCTCGTGAGTGAGATCAAGGTTTGCACAAGGACATGAGTACTGATGTCGTGACAGCATTTACATTCGTTCCGAAGGATGGAGATGTCGTGTCTCCGTGTTCATCCATCCTGGTGACTGTTCATCAGCAGAAACGCGAGAACAATGAACCTTCAGGGTCGAAGGTGGTTGGCCCACATTGGGTGAGTAGTCAACTCGCGCATACATGACCCTCGTTGATTTACTGTGACCATAGTCTACCCCAGAACACCGCGGGGAAATAGAAGATGCAACCAACCAAGGACATAACAGTCTCGCTCGTTTTCGAAAGCACGGTGAAAAGCAGGATCTGGAGTACAGTATTGAAGAATTCGAGCGAGCGCTTAACGCTTGTCTTCCGGAAGATCCTCGTCGAGCAGCTGTCAAGTCAAATCTGGCGGTGGCAAAGATGTTCCTCTCTCAAGTGGAGGGCACAGATGCCACATTGGATCTCGCTCTTTCAATGCATCGGGATGCCCTGGCTACCCGTCCTGTCGGCCATCCTGACCGGCCTCTCACGTTGATCCAGTTGGCGTCAGCGCACAACACGCGATTCCAGAGGGCGAGGAACCACGTCGATTATACAAATGCTGAAGGATTGCTTCGAGAAGCGATAGAGCTCTCCGCTACAGAGAGTCAGGAAAAGCGGGCAGCGACTGTGATGCTCCAAATTTGTACCGGACACAGAGGAGGTCGAGTGGGATCGGATGGGCAATCTTGCATGGAGCAGGATTCATCCACAAGCCTAGCGGACGAAGACTTAAGGAGTGCTAGTGCCCGGCTGTTGGAGCGGTTCGAACGGTTTGGAGATCTAGAAGACCTACAACAAGCAATCCCGATCTTGGAGAGACTAGCCGAGTCCACGTCAATTCGAGATAGGGATTTCTATATGGCGAACCTAGGTACAGCGCAGTTGTGTCGGTTCGAGCGCCGTGGAGAGCTCCGGGATCTCGAGGACGCTATTTTGGCTTTGAAGGAAGCTGTTCGTCTCTCGCCTCATGGCCACTCTCGTAAGCCTGCGTGTCTTAACAACCTCGGGGATTCCTTCCGAATCCGTTTTGAGCGCCTCGGAGAGCTCAGGAGTCTCGAGGATGCGATTTCGACTCTGAGGGAAGCCGTTCGGCTTACTCCTGATGACCACCCTGATATGCCTGTGCGTCTTAACAACCTCGGGATCTCCTTCCAAACCCGTTTTGAGCACCTTGGAGAGCTCAGGGATCTCAACGACGCAATTTCGATGAAGAGGGAAGCTGTTCGTCTCTCTCCTGATGGTCACCGCGATAAGCCTGGGCGTCTTAGTAACCTCGGCAACTCCTTCCTTACCCGTTTTTGGCGCCTTGGAGATCTCAGTGACCTCGAAGACGCCATTTCGACTCAGAGGGAAGCAGTTCGGCTCATTCCTGATGGCCACCCTGACAAGCCCGGGTGTCTTAACAACCTCGGGGGCTCCTTCCAAACCCGTTACTCGCGCCTCGGAAAGCTTAGGGATCTCGAGGACGCAATTTCTACTCACTGGGAAGCTGTTCGGCTCACTCCCGACGGCCACCCCGATAAGTCTGGGCGTCTTAACAACCTCGGAATCTCCTTCCAAACTCGTTTTGAGCGCCTCGGAGAGCTCAAGGATCTCGACGACGCAATTTCAAGGAAGAGCGAAGCTGTTCACCTCACTCCTGAAGGCCACCCCGATAAGCCTATACATCTTAGCAACCTCGGTAACTCCTTCCTTACCCGCTACTCGCGCCTCGGGGAGTTCAGTGATCTTGAGGACGCAATTTCTACTCAATGGGAAGCTGTTCAGCTCACTCCTGACGGTCACCCTGATAAGTCTATGCGTCTTAACAACCTCGGAATCTCCTTCCAAACTCGTTTTGAGCGCCTCGGAGAGCTCAAGGATCTCGACGACGCAATTTCAAGAAAGGGGGAAGCTGTTCGTCTCACTCCTGACGACCACCCTGATAAGCCCAGACATCTTAACAACCTTGGTAACTCCTTCGAGATCCGTTTCTTGCGCCTTGGAGAGCTGAGTGATCTCGAGGATGCAATTTCGAGGAAGAAGGAAGCTGTTCAGCTCACTCCCGATGCCCACCTTGATAAACCCATGCGTCTTAATAACCTTGGCAGCTCCTTCCTTACCCGCTTCGAGCGCCTCGGGGAGCTTGGTGATCTTGAGGATGCCACTTGGACTCTGAGGGAGGCTGTTCAACTCACTCCTGATGGTCATCCTGATAAACCTAGGTATCTGAACAACCTCGGGAACTCTTTCCAAGCCCGTTTTAAGCGCCTTGGAGAGCTCAGTGACCTCGAGGATGCAATTTTGACTCAGAAGGAAGCCGTTCAGCTCACTCCTGATGGCCCCCCTGAGAAGCCCAGGTTTCTTAACAGCCTTGGCACCTCCTTTGAAGCCCGTTTCTTGCGCCTCGGAGAGCTGAGTGATCTCGAGGATGCCATTTCGATTCAGAGGGAGGCCGTTCGGCTCATTCCTGATGGCCATCCTGACAGGCCTGTGTGTTGCAACAACCTTGGCAACTCCTTCCTGACCCGTTTCTCGCGCTTCGGAGAGCTCAGTGACCTCGAGGACGCCATTTCGAGGAAGAAGGAAGCTGTTCGGCTCACTCCTGATGGTCACCCCGATAAGCCCGCGTGCCTTAACAACCTCGGGAACTCCTTCCTTACCCGCTTCGAGCATCTTGGAGATCTCAGTGATCTCGAAGGCGCCATTTCGATGAAGTGGGAAGCTGTTCGTCTCACCCCTCGTGATCACCCTCGGAAACCCTTCATTATGAACAGTCTTGCCAACTTCTTCGTTACTCGCTTCCTCTGCCTCGGACAGGTTACTGACATTGAGCATGCCCTTTTCCTCTCCTCCCATGTGGCTACAATTCCCATCGGTACCCCCCGCGTACGACTCTCCGCTGCAAAGCTTTGGATTCGATCGGCAAGACTTATTAGTCACCCCTCTCTCCTCCATGCATATTCCATTGCCATCAGCCTTCTTCCGAAGCTCGCATGGATTGGCCTCTCCATGTCACATCGTTATGATGAACTCATACAAAGTTCGCAAGTTGTGCGGGAGGGTGCTGCCGCTGCATTGGTTGCAGGATTCCCGGAAACGGCTCTTGAGTGGCTCGAGCAAGGGCGTTCCATCGTTTGGGGGGAGCTCTTCCAGCTTCGCAGCTCTTACGAAGAATTGTCCTCTGCTCATCCCGATTATGCCAGTCAACTCCGTGCACTCTCTACCCAACTAGACCAGGCTAGCGCCGCTCACGAACAATCATTGTTCACGCTGTCTGGGCAAAGTGCGGCGCATCAACCCCCAGAGTCTCTGCAACTTGTTGCAGACAGGCACCGAGCCCTTGCCATCGAGCGAGATAAGCTGCTGCAGGAGATCCGAAGGTTACCAGGCTTCGAGCGGTTTCTCCTCCGCAAACCATTCTCACAGCTCCGTGCCGCGGCCCGCTCTGGACCGGTTGTCATACTTAATGCTGCAGAGACCCGCTGCGATGCGCTCATTGTTGTCGCCGGCGTCGACCGTGTTATTCATGTCCCGCTCCCCAATTTCAGTTTGGAGCGATGCAGTGGCCTCCAAAACACCATGAAGCGTTTCGTCCGTCATGCAAGGGACGGTAGACCAGTACAGCTGGGTATTAACTGGGACCACATCCTTGCACCACTGTGGCAATGCGTCGTCAAACCAGTCCTTGATGCTCTGGCGTTCTCAGTGGTATGTGTTTGTCGCTGGAATTCACTCTCGGCCTATTTATCTGTGTTCCCAATTAGTCACCTGTAAAGCTATCACGGATTTTTTGGTGTCCGACCGGACCTCTTGCATTCCTTCCTATTCATGCGGCTGGCTTCTACAATGAACATTCCTCAGAACCTGTGCAAAATGTGTTCGATTTCGTCATCTCGTCATACATCCCCAGTCTTTCTACTCTAGTACCCTCGCCTGGTGCTCCCACATTACCTAGTGGTGACCTCCGCCTGCTTGTGGTTCGTCAGCCAGACTCGGATGGCCAGCAGCCACTTCCGGGTGTGACCACCGAGCTGAAGTACGTCGAAGATGTGATCGAGAGATTCCCATCGGCACAGACCATCCTCGTCGAGTCATCTGTCGGGACCGTCGAGGAAGTACTGCGGCTGATGAAGGAGTCGGACTGGGTCCACTTTGCTTGCCACGGAGTGCAAGAGGGCGTGAACAGTGGTCTATGTCTTGCCGATCAGCGTCGCCTGAATCTGCGTGACATCGTTGCCGTGTCGCGTCCGCGTGGTGGGCTTGCGTTTCTGTCTGCATGTCAGACGGCCATGGGGGACAAGATACTATCGGACGAGGCCCTCCATATTGCGGCAGGGATGCTATCTGCGGGTTATGGGGGCGTCATTGGATCGATGTGGTCGATCAGCGATTACGTGGCGCCTCGCGTGGCGAGGGGTGTATACACTCAACTTCTTCAGAAGGGTACACGGCCGGATTACATGGAAGCGGCGCGGGCACTGCAGGAGACGATTGGGCGTCTGCGGTATCAGAAGGTACCGTTCGAGGAGTGGATCCCTTTCATCCATGTCGGTCTTTGATCACTCGGATGTTGTGCTGTCACGTCGAAATAAACTACAGTTTGTACTACTATTCCAGCGATGAGTCTTCGACCGTGTGCGCACATGCTGACGCGTAATAAAATTCCCTGGTCGGTGTCAACGGCGACTTAAATAACCTTTCTGTGTCGTCCATCCGTCGGTAGCCAGGCTTCGAGCGATCTTTC